>CM040190.1:106285368-106287868 GCA_022606455.1 Callitettix versicolor | reverse complement strand
CAACGTTTTGGCAAACTTTATTGATTTCAGCAAATATAATTGCTTTGATTTCGGCCTCCAAAGTTCTAATAATTTTAACATATAAGTTAAAATTATATGTTAAAAAGGGTAAGTCAACAAGTACTTACCCTTAATCCATCTATCCATGAAGTACAAACAGTTACCACCTGAGATGCTACAAATTCGTAGCATACTTGTGTAAAATACTGCAATGTGTAACTATGAAATATAAGACGCTTCTCACTGAAGGTCCTACGAAGTACACAGGACGTTTAGTGATTGCAATAACATCTATTTCAAGTTTGACATTCTCGTTTTCAGATCCAATGCATAGAAAAAAATAGTTTTTTTACTTTATGTTTGTCTGTGTTGCGCTTGACACCACAACAATTAATTTACAAAAATGTGCCCTTTCCAGGAAATATTTTTGTTTTTACAAAAAATGTTTCTTAAACAAAGAAACTTTGAAAATCGACATTTTTTTAAACCGGTTGAAATGATTTTTAGCACATTTTACTGAAATGTAATCATAATTTCTAAATATTATATATGGGTTGCTATTTTCCCGAAAAATCGATTCTGGAACTATCAAAGAGAAGTAAAAAAAGCAGTTTACGATTTTCGAGAGTAAATCGAAAAAACTAAAAGTAAAACCTGACCGCCACCTGGAATTTGTTTAGACGTATTCAAAAAGAGTAAATTTGTTTTGTGTTAAATATTTTATTCTGTCATGATTTATGTTTCTTTACATGCTACCTGATGAACTTATTTTCACCACTTGTGCAGCTTCTTTACCAGATTTTCTGTAGAAACAATAGAATGTGATCAAGTTTGTGCAATGTTTTTGCAAACTTCATTGATTTCAGTACGCCTACGTCTTGGAGAAAGTCAAGAATCACTTGAAACCCGGAAGCAGGGCGATGGATATTGCGGGGTTGAGCGGGTACATGACTCCGTGTATGGCGTTGATGGTCGGGGAAAAAGGACTCGTTGTCAGCCTTCGGTATTACACAGGTCATTTGAAAGAAGCATTCGAGGCACATATGCCTAAATTACTGAAACGTGTTAAATTTTTTGGTAAGTATGTGTTCAAAACTACAGTTAACGGGATGTGTTCAAAACTACAGTAATCGGATGTGATAAAAACTACAGTTAACCGGATGTGATCAACGTTTTTTTCACAGAATGTCGAGAAGTTAAAATATAACTTAACAAGTAATTTATTCTATATACAGTAAAGAGAAGATTAACTGTGATATTGTCTTAGCTTTGACCCAGGGATCACAGTTTGCCTATTGTACCGAATCCTTTGTCACCGTCAGCCTTTCCAAGTCCTTGCTGACGTTGAGGAATAGTAGCACTTCTACATATTCGTGGACTTCTCATCTTTTATTGGTTCTCTTCGTACAGCTGATCTTCATAGTTCCATGCTGACTTTATAGTTTGTTTATATAACATCAATTTATTATAACACGAAAGTTGTGTCAACATGGCACGTTAGGCTGTTTCCTAATTTAAAATAAATAGTAAAACCCACCTCTAGTTCTTTTGTTAGTAAGAATATGGGTCACACTGTGGCTGTCTGCGATGCTGGTTCTGTGCGTCTAACTGGCTCAAGAGCTTAGCAATATTAAGACTACACGCAATGCCGTCTCATCTTACTTAAATCAAAGTCAACAAGGTGCATTCTTTGAAATAAATCTATGATTCTAATGCGACTTCTCAAAGTCAACAAGCTGCATTCCTTGAAATAAATCTATGATTCTAATGCGACTTCTCAAAGTCAACAAGCTGCATTCCTTCAAATAAATCTATGATTCTAATGCGACTTCTCAAAGTCAACAAGCTGCATTCCTTGAAATAAATCTATGATTCTAATGCGACTTCTCAAAGTCAACAAACTGCATTCTTTGAAATAAATCTATGATTCTAATCAACAAGCTGCATTTTTCAAAGTCAACAAGCTGCATTCTTTGAAATAAATCTATGATTCTAATGCGACTTTTCAAAGTCAACAAGATGCATTCTTTGAAATAAATCTATGATTCTAATGCGACTTTTCAAAGTCAACAAGATGCATTCTTTGAAATAAATCTATGATTCTAATGCGACTTCTCAAAGTCAACAAACTGCATTCTTTGAAATAAATCTATGATTCTAATGCGACTTCTCAAAGTCAACAAACTGCATTCTTTGAAATAAATCTATGATTCTAATGCGACTTCTCAAAGTCAACAAGATGCATTCCTTGAAATAAATCTATGATTCTAATGCGACTTCTCAAAGTCAACAAGCTGCATTCTTTGAAATAAATCTATGATTCTAATGCGACTTCTCAAAGTCAACAAGCTGCATTCTTTGAAATAAATCTATGATTCTAATGCGACTTCTCAAAGTCAACAAGATGCATTCCTTGAAATAAATCTATGATTCTAATGCGACTTCTCAAAGTCAACAAGCTGCATTCCTTGATATAAATCTATGATTCTAATGTGACTTT
>CM040190.1:106247868-106280368 GCA_022606455.1 Callitettix versicolor | reverse complement strand
GTGTACACTTGTTTTCGTAAATCAGAGACCGCCATCTTGAAAAGGAAGTGTGGCAAAAAATCTTACACATACATCTTTCGGGCTTTATACAAGGTTTCTACTTCCGTACCAAATTTAAAAACAATCGATCGACTCGTTTGATTAAAATTTCGTACACTGGTCATCTTAAATCAGACGCCGCCATCTTGAAACGAAAGTGAACATTAAAAATTATATATATTTTTTGTGATTTTTATACAAGATATCTTCGTACCAAATTTCAAAACAATCGATCAATGCGTTTGGCCAAAAATACATAACAAACACGCAAACCAAATACAGAACTGTCTCGAGTTGAGCTCGATTCGATGATGCTAAAAACAGTAGCATTGTCCAAAAATTAGTATTTTATTAGTCTTATTGTAAGTCATTGTAAACAACGCCTTTTCTTTATTATTAGTTTTTTTCTCGTGCAAAGAACTTCAGCCGCCTCGGTGGCCTAGTTGATAGTGGATGGCTTTCACCCCGAGGACCCGGGTTCGATTCCCGGCCAGGGCTTGGCATTTTCATACGCTATAAATCATCCCATCGTCTGCATTAGTCCAAGTGTGCACAATAGTCGGACGTTAAACACAAAGAACTTCAAGTATTTATAGTTGTTCCACTACGATAATACAGATGTGGTGAAAGAGAATTTCCAAAAACTGACAATTTGGTAAAATAATACGTCATTTTAAATATTTTACAATAACAAATATGAAAATTAATTTAGACGTCTTATGGAATTTTTGGCTATTTTATCTACCTTATTTTTTTAACTAGTTCTTTTATTATAATCAAAGTTAAAACACCTACAACAATTTTCATTTTAAAATTTCATTAACAAAATTATAGAGATTTTAGCACCGAATACGATGGTGAAATTAGATTAAGATTTCGAATGAAAGCCATTTTGAAACTGTTGAACATATTACTTGTTCAAACTGTTACAATTTTCAATTATCACTCAAAATACAAGGATCGATGTACAGTTTATCGTCCAGAACTTAAGCCAACAGCTGTTTTTCAATACAAACTTGTAAAAGTTAATTATGTATTTATTAACTTATATTTGAATATTTAACTGTTCATTAAAAGATACAAATTACACACAATCAAATAAGAAATAAAATACTGGTTAAATTATAAAATTTTGACATTTCAACAAAAGCTTACAAGCACGTACAAACTTATAAAGATTAATTGTTATAACTAAACATTCGGTTTACAGTTAATGAATAAAGCTGAAACATACGAGGGTGGTCTGAAAAGTTTCCGACCTAACAAAGATACAAGACATTTTTTCAGAATTTTTTTTTTATTTTTCAACATAGTCTCCTTGTACCTATACACACTTCTCCGAGCGATGCTCCCGTCTCTGTAACCCGTCCAAATAGTACTCGGCTTTTTTCTCTGCAAAATAATTGTTCACGAAGGTGATTGCCTCTTCATTTGACGAAAATCTCTGTCCTCCGAGCGCAATTTTTAGATGAGGGAACAAAAAGAAGTCGCTTGGGGCTAGATCTGGTGAGTAAGGCGGATGGTCAAGCAGTTCAAACCGTAATTCGTGGATTTTCGGCATGGCAACCGCTGAGGTGTGAGATGGTGCATTGTCTTGGTGAAACAGGATTTTTTTTCTGCAAATGTGGCCGTTTTCCCGCAAGTTGTGACTTCAGCTTGTCAAGTAATGATGCATAGTATGCTCCTGTAATGGTTTTTCCTTTTTGAAGATAGTCGATTAAAATAACTCCATGACTATCCCAAAAAACAGGCGCCATCACTTACCCAGCCGAAAAAACAGTTTTTGCTTTTTTTGGAGCCGGTTCCCCCTTTGCAGTTCACTGTTTGGACTGTATTTTTGTTTCGGGCGTATAATGGTGTATCCAAGTTTCATCTACAGTAATTAATCGGCGCCAAAACTGAGATTTATTGCGCCTAAACTGCGCCAACAGAGCATTGGAAATGTTCATTCGAACACTTTTTTGGTCTAACGTGAGAAAACGCGGCACCCAACGCGCGGACAGCTTTCTCATGTCTAAATGTTGATTTAATATGTGACAAACACGTTCTTTTGACATGTTCATAACGTCTGCTATCTCTCTCACTTTAATTTGACGGTCATCTAGCACTATTTGGTGAACTTTGGCGATGTTTTCGTCTGTAGTTGCAGTTTTTGGACGTCCCGAACGTTCATCGTCTCCCAAGCTCTTACGGCCACGTTTAAATTCAGCTGCCCAAAATTTCACTGTGGTAAATGATGGTGCAGAGTCCCCATACACAGAATCCAACTGATCTTTGATTTGCGTAGGCGTATTGCCTTTCAAAAACAAATATTTAATGACAGCTCGATACTCGATTTTATCCCTTTTCATAAAAATACTCACATCAACTCACTCAAACGACTGTTACATAACAACTGCGCGTCCAAAATGGCTGAAACTTTGGTGAGTAACTTTCAACAGATGAACAACGAAATTCGAGTGCTGCCACCGACGAGTGCTGCTATCTTTATGTTGAGGTCGGAAAATTATCAGACCACCCTCGTAGGTAAGTTTTGTTAGTTGCTCACTTTGATAAACATGTGCGAATAGTTGTTTATTTGACAATGAATGCCTGATTATGCCATATAAACACATCGAAACCTATAACCAGATTCGATTTCAACATTTAACCTTGTTATAACAACAGAGCTCGTAAACATCGATTGTTCGTTATTTGTGCCTTACAATTGAACTGAAACAGTTTATTATTGAAACATATACGTAGTTAATAGTTTAAAAATATATCTGGGTACAATTATAAAGAACTAGAGAGTAAGTTTATTAAACTAACTAAAAAGAATTTAATCAGACAAACAGTCATCAGTTAATGATAAAAAAACATTCTTCTTCTAATTTTATTCATTAATTGTTAAGCGTAACGCCTCGCCGTTTTGTGTAGTTTAGTGGCACAAGTGTACACATAATACAACGTGGTGAGTTTTCTCATTTTTTTTTTTAATTTAAGCACAAACAGACAATTTAATTAAGTCTTTTGGTTTTCTTCCCAGTATTTTTTTAATCTTATTGATCTCTGAAGTCTGAGTTCTTCCGAATACACTACGTTTCGTGGACGTTTTCCCCTAAACTGTAATTGGGTTTCCTGACTTTTTAAGATCGCTTTTTCCCTCCTTCCTGCCAATTGTTCCTTGGTTATTCCTAGTTCCTCCAAGTCCTGTTCCACCTCCTTCAACCAGTTGTTCTTAACTTTACACTTTAATTGGTAGTCCAATAATCTCCTCGTAAGTCTACTCTCTGGTAATCGAATTAGGTGTCCAAAGAAGGTCAATCTTCTTTTCCTAAAAATGTTAGTGAGCTGTTCGTTGTTCCGATACAAGACCGCATTCGGCAATAGTCTGTACTGTCCCCCCACCAAATGTTTCTTATTAATAATTGTTCGGAGTACTCTCCTTTCTCTCTCTCTCTCTCTCTCTCTCTCTCTCTCTCCCTCTCTCTCTCTCTCTCTCTCTCTCTCTCTCTCTCTCTCTCTCTCTCTCTCTCTCTCTGTTTCACCCAACTTTGGGGTACACTAAATCAACCACTTTTTAATGTTCTGTGCCTTCCTCGTAGCCCAGTATTGCTTCATTCGTTGTGATCTTGCTTTTCTTTCTTCGTCAGAGATTTGGATCGTTCGCTTGGATTTGACTTTGCCTTGGAACCGTTGCTACTTGTCCTTGGTTATTGTTTTGGCTGTTCTGTCCATGAGCATAGTGTCAGTGATCTGCAGTTCTGTTATGTCTTTCTCCGTTTCTCTAAACCAAAGTGGTTTGGCTCTTCTATTGCGAAAGTAGTCAAATATTTTTTGGTTAGTCTATTTTTGTCCATTCGGAGGATGTGCCCATAAAAATCAATTCTTCTTTTTCTTATTGTGTCTGATAGTGTTTCAGTTTTTTGGTAAAGAGTTTCATTACTGATGTGGAGTAATTGGTTGTTACGGAATTTGGGGCCTAAGATTTTTCGTAATATCTTTCTTTCTTTGATCTCCAGCCTTTCAAGTGGGCCCTGGGTTGTAAGAGATAATGTTTCAGCTGCATGTAAGGCTTCTGGTTTAATTACCGTATGATAATGCCTTATCTTTGTATTCCAGGAGAGGGACTTCTTGTTGTATGTGTCTTTGGTAAGTTGGAAGGCTAATTCAACTTTATTTCTCCTAGATTCCATAGCTTTTTTTCTCTAAGGCGTTCCAGCTGATCCATTCCCCAAGATATTCCTTTTTTTCTCGTTATAAAATTAAATTTTATTTAAATATTACTAAAAGGATAAATTATATTAAAAAGATATTACGAATTAATGTTCCATATTATGTAATTAAATATCTATCTCTCTGTTCAATTGGGAAATGAATAATGTTTTTATTGGTTTCAAATACATTTTTATGGATTATTTTTGTTTTATATAAATATATAACAAAAAGTAATCTAGAGATGCTTATTTCAAGCTTCCAGATTGCAGTTCTAACGGAGCATTTTCTAATGAAAATTAGCTAATATTTTTGTTTGTTCAAAAGAAATATCAAAATCAAAATAATAATTTAAAATAGAAAATTTTCGTAAATAAAATATTCGAGCTTTCTTCCTTATACAACATATAAAATCATTTTGATATTTTATCAAAAAATAAATTAAAATTATTGAAAACGTCTTAGAAACATAAAACGAACTTCAAATACGATTAATTTTGTCAAATTAAACAGGTTTTTCAGAGTTTCGCTTTTGGTTTGAAGGAGTTAAAACTCTGGATAGTTGAAACCCTATAGGCTATTTAATTTGAGTAAAATTTTAATAAAGAAAAGTACACGTCTGGAACTCAACGAGTTACCGATAGAAGTGAAGCTTTTGTTAACGATATCTTTGCTGAATATATAGTTAGTTCAAAGATATTTAATAGTTTGAAGCTATTGTTTAAAAAAATAAATACGGGTACCTAGCTTAGGTATTATTTACTGTAGTTATAATGAAAGATCAGTTTTTTTGTATTAATTCGTAACGATCAGCTGATTTCATTGAACAGCTGATTAGTTTCTGGTTATACTGTTAAAAACTAGCAATATTAAAAAGAATTATTAATAAAAGTTTATATATAATTTCGAATGTATTATAAACGGTTACAAAATGCACGCTTTCTTTAAGTAAGGAAAAATACCGAAACCAAAGCAACACAACGTTTTTATATAATACACGTGTACTGTTATCAAAATTGAGGTAGAATTTTTTTTTTTTTTTTTAACGTCCGACTATTGTGCACACTTGGGCTAATGCAGACGATGGGATAATTTATAGCGTATGAAAATGCCAAGCCCTGGCCGGGAATCGAACCCGGGTCCTCGGTGTGAATGCCCAGTACGCTATCAACTAGGCCACCGAGGCGGCAAATGAGGTAGAAAAAGAGAGACAGAAATGCAGAGGCGAAATTCGTTGCTCCATATTTCCGTTAAATTCTTTGATTTGGGACACTATTCTATTCACTCCTTCAAGGCTTCGCTTCAATAGTTTTTTCTTAATTTTTAAAAAGTTATCGGCCATAAAAGAGAAAAACTAAAATGTGTATTTTAAAAGTTCTGTTTTAATCCAGGCACAGAATGATATCGATACAACTTGTAGTTCTTCTATCAGGTCTTCTTCATTCAGTCTTCGCAGAGAGTACAGAAGATAATATTTCTGACAACAATCCGTTCACTTGCCAAAAACATGTAATAGATGCGCTACGCAGTAAGTATGGTCAAGTTATTATGTTCTTAAAACTTTGTATAATTTGTAAAATTATGGGAGCCCGTGCGAAATTTCGCACTATGAAAGTCTTAAGAGTTTCGAATAAGTATTTCTTTTTTTTAATGGTTACAAACATGATAGTTGATTTATCTTGAAGGCTTTGAACACTGTTGTATCCAATTCTGCTCATTATCTTGTGTTCCGATTCGAAAAGTGCACTCCAGGCTATCCAGGATATGTATTCGGTAAATCCTCTAGTTCAGGGGTCCAAACTTTCCAGCCTTAGGGCCATAGTGATTACTCCAGTAAGTTCCGAGGGCCAAAACCATATTATCATTGTTGCCGGTGAATAGTCCACTGATGAAAAAAAAGTCCGAAAAAGTACGCAACGTTTAAAAAAGGCTGCAAATCGGACTAAAGTCCGCAAAACGGCAACACTGCATATTGTTAATTTTCCTGTCATTATCTGTAATTTCTAGATTATTCGTAGAGTACGAGCCATGAGAGTAACGTGACACGACATCTGGTGGACACAAGCGGAAATAGGTAGTACCTTCTATCGCTAACAGATGGCGCTAATAGCACGTACAGAATAATCTCGTTGGTTCGAGAAGGTTCTGGTGTCTTCCACCCATAAAAAATATGTTCTCTAAAAGGAGTTTTCAAGTATGCTAGCTCTCCGCGAGCCGGACAAAATCTGTCCGCGGGCCGGATGTGGCCCTCGGGCCGTAGTTTGGAGACCCCTGCTCTAGTTCATGATATTTTGTGCCGTATTCGCAGCCTTGAACTACGAGGTGTTGGAGTAACATTTTGCTGGATACCAGGACACTGCGGGATAATTGGAAACACTAGAGCGGATATTGCAGCAAAGGAAGCAACTATGCTGCCGCCAAGCACGCACCGTGTATTTTGTTCAGATTACATTAGCAAAGTAAAACAACTAATTCGAATGCATTGGGAAGATGAATGGACGGCCTTGGACAATAACAAACTGAGGGTGATTAAACATACTGTTCGCCCTTGGGGGTCGTCTGTAAGAATAAGTCGAAGGGAGTAGGTTGTCGTTACACGCCTCCGCATTGGTCATTCGTTGCTGACACGTGGTTTTCTAATGAGACGCGGGGAACCACCTACATGTCAACTTTGTGGAGAAACCACCACAGTCAAACACTTGCTTTTAGACTGCGATTGTTTGAGAAACATGCGTACAATATATGGATTAGAAACTGTATGCAGGCGATCTTGGGGGACGATTCGTCGATCATTGATCGCGTTTTGGCCTTCCTGAGACGCTTGCATATATATCAATATATTTAATTTTATTTTTATCCTTAGTATTTATATATTTTTTATAGTTTATATTCTTGTTAACTAGTTTTAGGTAATTTTATTGTTTCATAATAATAATAATATCTTCCTGTTTAATTAGGACCCCTTTACAGTCCACCTTTATATTGTTTTGTTTTTAAGTTATTTATTCTTGTTATAAATGTTATCTAGTTTGTAAGTAATGTTACGTTTATCGCTCTGTTGTTCCGTTAGTAGTTGTGCTTAGGCGATGATAGCTTAATGTGCTTTTCGCCTAAATAAATATTTTAAAAAAATAAAAATTTTAGTTACCCGTGAAAAGGCTACATACAATTGTCCGTGGGTAAAGACGGTATGTGGTAAATACAATCCTGTTCTTTGACGTTTTCGTCCCTGCGACTTGTTTATAGTGACAGCAAAAGCAATTTTAATTGGTAATTGTCGCTAGTCAATTGAGTAACCTCTAACTGTATTTTGACATTTTAATTGTACTTCGTATCTTATGATGTCCGTATAGAAGGAGAAATCACAGATATATTTGCGTAAAAACAGTGTCCAAAATAAGTGTTTGGTATTCGAAATGCATGTCCCGGCTTGTACGACGGGCAGGGACAGGGAAGTGCCAGTAGGGCCACATAACCTGTAAGTTTAATGACGTATAAGTAAATATTGAAATTGTTCTAAGAAAGAGGCTTTTTAATTGTTTATTCGTGATTAATAAGTTAGCTTCTCAAAATGTACAAAATATTGTCTGATTTGTGATGCCGCGCATGCGCATCCATAATGCCGTTTTGTCTATGATTTTCCACAAACAATACGTTTTCGAGCAAAACCGTTTTTCAATGTTAAAATACCGATTAAAAATCTTTCTAAAAATACCTCATTTATGCCTGTACGAATAGTATGTGCTGAGAAAAAGTCATGTTGACTCGAGAAATAATATAATTGTAAGTATAATACCAATTTATTACGAAAACCTTTTTCTATATCGCCGTCACAGTTTCTAATGATAAAATATGTCTTCTGTTTTCTGAACGATTTTTTGAAATTGTTTGTATGTTTCAGAAGAAGGATATCTTCAAAATAAAGAAGTTGAAAAAGCGATGAGTGATGTTGATTTAAAAGCTTTTGAAGATGAATATGTTAAACCTCCAGTGTATTATGGTGGTGGAAAGCTTGCTAACACGGTGCACATGGTCAGTGAATATTTAGAGAGAGAGAGAGAGAGAGAGAGAGAGAGAGAGAGAGAGAGAGAGAGAGAGAGAGAGAGAGAGAGAGAAGAATAGAGATCTTGGAGAATAATTGCTTGTCTGAGTGTGTATGTTATGACTGTATATATAAACTATATAACACACTATAAACTATAAACTGTAAACACTAAATAAACTAAGTGACTGATTCTAAGGAAATTCGCTATATTTACATATAAAGGATATATTTCAATTTATTATTTATTAGTTTTTAAAGATTTTTCATTTCAGATAACTATTAAACATGTGATTGTCTAAAAACCGGCTCAAACATATTAGTTAGATACACCACATTAATTTCTAAATAAAACGTTTGGGTTATTATATCCCCAAAATCTAGCTCAATGCAAGAATTCGGCTTAATTTATAAAAATTAATTAATGATGTAAAAATAGGTAAAATTAAAATATTAGTTATATGTGGAAATTTATAACACAAGGCAGTGTAGCTGTCTACTTTGTAATGTATAAACTTTACGCAACTGGAGTAAATAATGGCAAAAATAATTCCTGATTTCGAATGGCCTAACTCTTTTATTTTAAATGTTGTACACTGACTTCATTTAAGAATTTTCATATGATTGTTAATATTTTACCGATATACGAGGTGTGTTCAGAAAGTAACGAGAATTTTTTTAATTTCGCGGGCTTGGAGAGTCCGATTGTCAAACATTTTTTTTATTATGTTGGTATACATGCCCTTGAAGTGTGATAAAACTTTCAGCTGTTTTCATTATTGACTTTGTCTGAGACAGCCACTAAGGTTAGACGTGTTTTTATGAGCTCGGCGATTTTCGTTTGTTAAAAGAAATGGATCAAAGAATTTGTATCAAATTTTGCGTAAAAACTGGAATAAAGTGTAAAAAAGTGTGTGAAATGTTAACAAAGGCCTGTGATGAGTCTGCTATGAGTAAAACAAGAGTTTACGAATGGTATAAGCGTTTCTAAGAAGGCCGTGAAGACGTTGAAGATGACGAACGCCCTGGACGCCCCACCACATCAACAACCGATGAATACGTGGAAAAAGTGAAAGAAATGGTCATGAATAATCGCCGAATCACAATTAGAGAGGTCGCTGATGATGTTGGCATATCGATTGGATCATTTCATGACATTGTTTCCAATGTTTTGTGCGTGAAAAGCATGGAAGCAAAATTTGTTCCAAAATTGTTGAATTTTGAACAAAAACAGCGATGAATGGAAGTTGCTCAGGAGTCACTAAATGAAGTCAACGACGATGTAGAATTACTGAAAGGTATTATAACAGGTGACGAAACATAGGTTTACGGATATGACGTCGAAACTAAGGCTCAATCATCCCAGTGGAGGTATTCTGGCTCGCCAAAACCGAAAAAGGTTCGACAAGTGCGATCGAACGTGATGGTTATGCTCAGTGTGTTCTTCGACATTAATGGCATAGTGCATCATGAATTCCAGCCACCAGGTGAAACGGTCAATAAGGAGTACTACCTACAAGTTCAACGCGGTTTGCGTGAAGCAATACGAAAAAAATGCCCGGATCTGTGGAAAAACAATTCATGGTTTTTGCACCACGATAATGCACCAGCTCACACTTCATTGCTTGTTCGTGAATTTTTGGCCAAAAACAGTACTGTAACGATGCCCCAGCCTCGCCAGACATGGCTCCGTGTGACTTTTTCCTATTTCCAAAAATAAAGATAACCTTAAAGGGCCGTCGTTTTACAGCCGTAGATGACATTAAAAGCGCATCGCTGAAAGAACTAAAGGCTATCTCAAAGATCGAATTTGAGAAGGTTTTCGAGGATTGGAAGAAGCGCTGGCACAAGTGCATAATCTCCAATGGGAACATTTTGAAGGCGACAACATCAATATAGAAGAATAAATAAATATTTTGTTCAAAAAATTAAAATTCTCGTTACTTTCTGAACACACCTTGTATGGTAAGCTTATATATAGTGAGCAATATAGTCTGATTTGGTTTATGATTTTTCATGATATTATTAATATTTTACTGAAATCTGATGAACTTATGGTTGGGGAATATTTTACTCTAACATGCCGTATGATTTTTTTCATAATATGATTAAAATTTGACCGAAATCTGGTAACGTATTTTCGAGAAACTTAAACACATTTTCCTGTGTTTTTGTCTGTAGCTTTGCAACAGTATTTCTTCGTTTGTATAATTTTAATGTGGAAATATTTTCGCAGTTATTCTACAAATTTCTATTCGCAAATGGTTTGATTACAGTACGCTTATGCACTGGACACTCTTAGCGAGCACCTGAAGCCGGGCAACACAGCTCTGGATGTCGACTGTGGCACCGGGTATCTAACTGCGTGCATGGCGATGCTGGTGGGCGAAACTGGATATGCAGTCGGCACTGACAATTCCGTTAAAGATTTGCAAAAACCGATAAACAATATTAAGAACACACTACCTCAACTATTGGAAAAGAATCAAGTTAGGTTTGTAGGTGAGAGTTCCGTAAGAGGCATGCACTTTTGTAAAAAAACATTATTAATATTGTATTCACTGTAGCTTTATTTAAAATTAAAAACAAAAAGTTTTTTTTTGTTATTTTAAGACGAAAAGTACGTTGAGGCTATTATCGCCTCCCTAAATGTGAGTGTGAGTGTATAAAGTGTTAAAGTCGTAAGTGTAGTGTTGTAAGTGTAAGTGTGTTAGACTCGTGTACCGCGAGGGACGTCTAAATCCTCTCAATAGGTGCAGCTAGTCTGCACCCTCCCCCGTGAGGATAAACAAAAAGTAACAACACACCTGTGTGTGAGTGTACGTGCGTGTGTATGTGTGTGTGCGTGCGTGTGTGTGTGTGTGTGTGTGTGTGTGTGTGTGTGTGTGTGTGTGTGTGTGTGTGTGTGTGTGTGTGTGTGTGTGTGTGTGTGTGTGTGTGTGTGTGTGTGTATGTGTGTGTGTGTGTGTGTGTGTGTGTGTGTGTGTGTGTGTGTGTGTGTGTGTGTGTGTGTGTGTGTGTGTGTGTGTGTGTGTGTGTGTGTGTGTGCGTGTGTGTGTGTGTGTGTGTGTGTGTGTGTGTGTGTGTGTGTGTGTGTGTGTGTGTGTGTGTGTGTGTGTGTGTGTGTGTGTGTGTGTGTGTGTGTGTGTGTGTGTGTGTGTGTGTGTGTGTGTGTGTGTGTGTGTGTGTGTGTGTGTGTGTGTGTGTGTGTGTGTGTGTGTGTGTGTGTGTGTGTGTGTGTGTGTGTGTGTGTGTGTGTGTGTGTGTGTGTGTGTGTGTGTGTGTGTGTGTGTGTGTGTGTGTGTGTGTGTGCGTGCGTGTGTGTGTGTGTGTGTGTGTGTGTGTGTGTGTGTGTGTGTGTGTGTGTGTGTGTGTGTGTGTGTCTAAAACAAAGAATTATTGATATTAAAAAAAGCTATGGCGTCACTTTTCAGACTTCCAAAAAAGTTTTCATTTTTATTTTCATGAAAAAGTATATTACAATACATTTTTCGTGGAATAATGTATACAATAAGTATAGGACAGACCGAATGACTGTTAAATTTAATAAGGTAGATAAATGTTATACAAATAGTGTTATTGTTTACAATTTACCGGCTGAAAGTTACAACAATAACAAACACTTGTTCTAAAAACAGGTTACATTAAATGACAGAGGTTTTCAAAAAAATCGTTTTAGCTTTTCATTTTTTTTTTTAGTTTAAGATTTTAATTATTTGAATAATTGTCGTGTTATTTCAGAACGTGACAACTTGTACACCGGCTGTCCAAATGATGGTCCTTACGATGCGATACACGTTGCAATCGTCACTGACGATGTTGAAGAGGAAGTAAGTATTTTTTTAGAAAAGTCAAGCTGTCGAAATTGTTGTTATACAAAACAAATTATTAACACTCGTTATTGATATATTCGTACGGTGCAGTTAGGAAAAATGTTTTGGTGTCACCAACAAAAGCCTAGATGAAATTAATTTATAGAATGTTGCATGAAAATTTCATAAACTTTTTACATTTAATTAAATGTTTTTTTAAAACATTTAAATGGAGTATGTAAACACCAGTTAAAATCATTGTGTTAGTGTCCCCCCCACAATAAAATTCGAATTTGAAAGCTATCAACGGAAAAAAATCGTTTTCTAAAATTGATTTATAAAAAAGTGTAGAAATTTTGACGACTGTTTAAGAATAAAACGTAAAAGACTGGTTTTATTTTCGTTTTTATCGATTTACTTTCGACTCTCAGTTTCTTTAATATTTCAAATCTTTTATACAGACGTATGTTTATATTAAGCTGATATTTTAGCAAAATCTGAAAATTTTCTGCCGAAATGGATTCCTAAAATAAACTGTGAACCTTTGTTTAGGTAAGGACAGACAGCAGCTTAAAATTAAATGTTATACAAATAGAGCGGATTTTAATGAAACTCAATTATTTTTCTTGATTCTATTTTGTTAAAAAAAGAGCTAATAAAGTTTGAAAAATTTAAATTTTCCACAAGGTTTGTCGACCCGTTTCGACTTCTGCAATGTGCACCGCTACTAAAGTTACAGCAGACGAAATTATATCTAAGTGGAAAATCTTTTCTTTCTAAAACAAAATAGCGTTTTAGGAATATAACGTTAATGAATATGAACTACTTTTTAGCAGAATTGTATTTTTAAAAAACAAAATGTGCGGTAAATAGGTACAACTATGAAAAAAATTTTATCAAAATTGTGTTGTCAACTATTTGTGGTGGGGAGGATTTCGATTAACACTGTAAATTTCAAAATATCATAGCACGCAGCTGTCTTGCTGACGTTATGGAAGCGAATTTACAAAAGTATTTTGTTTGTCTTAACAGTTAATCGGAAATCTGAAAATCGCCATCATTATCGACATTAAAATCCTGACGCGTTAATATTTCAAAAAAAAAAATTACATTGAAAAGACGAAAATGAACCCTGACCGCCGTCAGATTAAATTTTTTAATTTCAACGGAAATTTATATTTTAAAAAAGTAATAAATGTTAATTTAACGCTAATTACGAGTGTGGAAACGATTTTTCAAAATAATTGAAGGTAAAAAAGTTACGAATTTTTAAATATTTCTCATAGCCGCCATTTTGAAACTGACAAACGAATTTATCTAGTTAACAAACTTGTATTTGTATAAGCTTTTAACAAAATTGGTTTGTATGAACAAAATTTCAAATGTGAGCGTGCAACAAACACACACATACACATCGTTAATCGTTTTATATATATATATATATATATATATATATATATATATATATATATATATATATATATATATATATACTATGTTCATTATAATAATCTGCCTTCCCTAGCCTCGTCAATTTTACTTTCGTTGACGCGTTTCGGAGAACCTCCATCTTCAAAAACCATATCTATACCGGTCACCAATATTATGGCTCGTCCTATTTATAATTTTGTAGCTCTACCTCGTACCCCTATTCTATTCAACACGTGTACATTAAACCTAACGTGCTCGCTTCTGATTGGCTCTTCAAAATCATATGTTTTCGCTCGATTCAGATTGGTTCCTTTCAAACTTTCTCTTCAACTGTTTAATGTACACGTGTTGAATAGAGGAGGGGTACGAGGTGGAGCTAGAAAATTATAAATAGGACGGGCCATAATATTGGTGACCAGTATAGATATAGTTTTTGAAGATGGAGGTTCTCTGAAACGCGTCAACAAAAGTAGAATTGACGAAGCTAGGGAAGGCAGATTATTCTGAACATAGTGACAATAATACTAGCAGAAAAGAAAAAGAATATATATATATATATATATATATATATATATATATATATATAAGATCTCTCAAAATGTGATCGGCATCGGCGCTCATTACAAGATCTCGGGTCTTTCCATAATGACTAATGACCGCACCAATAGCACATTCACCAAAGAAAATTTTCTAAAACCAGTAAATACTTAGTATTTCATTCACTGAAATGTCAGTTGCACTTCATGTAAACTAAAAATGCAGTAAACCTGTGAAAATTCCAGCCGAAGGTCACTAACCAACATTCTATGTTCGTAGCATAAGACTCGCTAATTAAATGTAATTATGTAATTAAATGAGGGAGATTTGTAATTTTGTTTGACCCGTTCATTTGTAACGCAGTTTATGGACAGTGAAACGTACATTTTTGTTGCAAGAAATTTTACAGTAAACTCGTATACACAAGTGTTTAAGGATCGTGGATCAATTGAAGAAAGGCGGCCGGATGATGATCACAATAGCAGGAGAGAAGAAAGATTATAAAGTACGTATATACGACAAGGACCTCGATGGAAACGTCAAAAATTTCGAGGAACCAGGCGTGTTTGTCGACATGAAAGAAGGAAAAGAATATGGCGACGACCAACCGATCGATATTGAAAACGAACTGCAATGACCAAACTGTCATTGTTCGCATTTCGTTGTAAGGTAAGTTAATTCTTCCCCGCCAAAGCGATATAAGTACATTTTAACAATTAATGACATGTAATTAAAAAACATTTAAAACAAGACGATTTTTGTATTTTTATTTAATTAAAATTTGCAAAAACTCATTTTATTCAATTTATACTATTAGTTCATCCTCTCCCTATGAATGCATCTTGTTCAAATGTTCAATCGTTAATAAAATACTTTCTATTCATTCCCGTAAGTGAAATATTTTGTTTAACTTGTAGTGGATGGCACTTGATGTTAATACAGTTTTTCAAATATTAATTCATTATAATACTTGCCCAGGCCCAAAATTTATATGAAGGATTAACTTTATGCAATACAATACCATTCAACAGATCGCAATGAAACTGGGAAATTGTTGATTACACTCCCGTGAAGGTTTGTGGCACAGTGTTTTCAAACCCACGCCATTATAATGAAGGTTTATTCAATCCCTACTATTAGTTCACACTCTCCCTATATATATTTATTTATTTATATATCTTGTTGAAATTTTCAATCTTTAATAAAATACTTTCTATTCATTCCCTGAAGTGAAATATTTTTTTTAACTTGTAGTTGATGGCACTTGATGTTAATACAGTTTTTCAAATATTAATTCATTATAATACTTGCCCAGGCCCAAAATTGATATGAAGGATTAACTTTATGCAATACAATACCATTCATCAGATCGCAATGAAACTGGGAAATTGTTGATTACACTCCTGTGAAGGTTGTGGCACAGTGTTTTCAAACCACGCCATTATAATACGTTATAATGAAGGTTTATTCAATCCCTACTATTAGTTCACACTCTCCCTATATATATTTATTTATTTATATATCTTGTTGAAATTTTCAATCTTTAATAAAATACTTTCTATTCATTCCCGTAAGTGAAATATTTTTTTTAACTTGTAGTGGATGGCACTTGATGTTAATACAGTTTTTCAAATATTAATTCATTATAATACTTGCCCAGGCCCAAAATTTATATGAAGGATTAACTTTATGAAATACAATACCATTCATCAGATCGCAATAAAACTTTGGGAAATTGTTGATTACACTCCCGTGAAGGTTGTGGCACAGTGTTTTCAACCCCACACCATTATAATACGTTATAATGAAGGTTTATTCAATCCCTACTATTAATTCACACTCTCCCTATATATATTTATTTATTTATATATCTTGTTCAAATTTTCAATCTTTAATAAAATACTTTCTATTCAAACCCTTAAGTTCAAATAATTTTTTTAAACTTGTAGTGGACGATACTTAAATAGTTTTTTTTTAAATATTAATATCGCATAGTTGTACAGACTGTAACGCTTACAGTTCACCTGCTTACAGAGTCGAAGATGTTTTTAAATTTCTTTAAGCGCACCTTCGTCCCAGATACACACTTTGGAGTGGGTTCTATTACATAGAGCTGCAGTTTATCGGTTTAACTTTTTTTTATTTATTTAATTTAATAGGAACATATTTACATAAATCTCTGTATTATTTCTTCTATTGTCTGTGACTGTTATTGGTTGTCTTCTTTCCCAGTCCTTGGAGTCCTGTCACCTTTGATTCCTGTTGCTGCTAACTCAGTTGGTTGCTCCAGTTGAAGTTCTCTTGAAAACTTCAAAAGTTATCGGCTGCGGGGTCTTGTCCAAACCAATTCCTGGTGCTAACTGCTGCAAGATCGGCCCTGTGCCTTCTGGAGTAACGTTTCAATGTAGGTTTCCCGTATTACACTGTCGGGTAGGCTAAACACACGGTTCTAGCCTCGGGCCGTTCGGTGAACACTCCTTGCCACTGAACCCGGAGACGGCTGACTGTCTGGCGATCTGCGCTGGACTTATCAAACGGAAGAGTAGCTGACACCACACCTCGTTGCTTAACTCTTGATACGGAACTGGCATAGACCTAACAAGGTCTATGTCGACGGGAATTCCAGTCGGCTCAACTTGCTGTTCTTCGGAACCGGAAGTCGACGGCCTGATGTGACGTTACAGCATAGAGACAGGAGAAGAACTAAATAAGTTATGGGCTTAACAAGTCAGTATAACTCCGAGGAAGGAATGACTATCGGCTCAGCACGCCGGTATAGTCCACGGATACCGGACTATCTAACCTACACGCGTTATCTAACCTACGCCGGTACCTACGGCGTGTATCTAACCTACACGCCGGTACCGCCTAGGATAGGTGGGTCGGAAGGTAGGGTTCGGGCCGGAGTAGGTTATCGGCTCAGCACGCCGGTATAGTCCACTGATGTACAGTCGGCTCAACACGCCAGTACCGCACTAAGATAGGAAGGTAGGGAGGGTTTGGGCTGCAGGAGCCCAACTGCCTTCTGGACGAGGACGAGCCAGTGGCGAGAGAGAAGTAGTCTCCCCCTGTAACACCTTGTTCTGTTGAACAACATTTACAATATGTGAAATTTAAGTGGCTTTATTACGTCTTGTCTAGGTGAGAAATGAAGATGTGGGTTGGGCTTGATTTTTGGAGGTATGTTTTGTAGATGAGTGACTATGCGATTTTCACATGAGCCACTTCATGGGGGTTCGTAGACTAGACACAGGCCTTTTTCTGTATCGTAGTGGGGGAGCGGGATCTGTCACAATTGCCGACAGATGCGCATGTTTGGAGCCTTCTGCTCGCGATGCTAGTTTTCTTGATAGATTGAGGGAATATTCCTCGAGTGTGAGGACTTTAAGGCCATGGCGTATGATTTCGTTCCTGACGAACCACGAAGATTCAGTCAGGAAACGGAACCTTCTGGACTTGGCGAGTGGCAGGAGAGAATCAATCTCCCCAGATAGCAATCTCGTGGAGCTTTCTGCTCGCGAAACTAGGTTTTCGGTGAGTGTGAGGGAATATTCCTCGAGTGTGAGGACTTTAAGGCCGTGGCGCATGATCTCGTTTCTGACGAACCACGGGGATTCAGTCCGGAGCGCTGTGCAGCTGCTTATATACCCTGGTTCTGATGGTGGGGTATTGCTGCTGACAGTGGGGTAAGATGTTATCTTGTTTATTTAGTGCATATCTGTACATTAGATATTATCAAGTTTTGTTTACTTTGCTTATCTCAACTTAAATAAACTAGGGTTTAAATCACTTCGTTACAAGAACACACAATAGATTTGATTTAAATAACTCTTATGTTCTAAGTAAGTAAATTTCTAAAAAATCCATAACAATATAATAAATGCATTTATGAAGGATTTTTATCAACACTGTCTTCCTTCATTATAAATAATCATGTTAGTTTTAGGAATGGCAGAATGCAGCTGTCTAGCTGATGTGATTGAAGCGCATGACCTAAGTAGGAATTTATTTTTTTCTTTTATATTAATTGCTTTTAAAGTCAACTTAAAAATCTGTAAAATGTATAAGAAATACTCTTTTAAAACGAATTTTTTTAATATAAAGTTTTTTGTTCCAGAATATCACTCTCATGATGTTATTATGTAAAACGCGTATTTAAAACAACAATCAGCTGACTGAAGCCACTTTAACTGTTCAATTTTATCTACAGTAAATCACCAGCTGGTAATACTGTGCACCCAGACCATTGTTAATTATTTGTAAGAGAACATTTGTAGACGATGAGTGAAAATTAATTTTTATAAAGAAAGGAAATTATGTTTTCAGATTAATTAAAAAAATTATTGTTTAAAGTCCTAAATCTAAATAAATATTATTCCTGTTTAGTACATCCCGTAATTTTTAGCTTGTTGTTTGGTAATCACATTTAAACGTTAATTGTTTAATGTAACAAAATAAAATAAAGAATGTAATGATTTAGCACGAATTATAATGAAAACGTTTTTTCCGATACTTAAGAAAACATTTTGAATTCTTGGAAAAGTGAAAACTGTAAAGTATGTTTTGTTTTGTGTTGGGAAACAGACGATTACTTTTTTATGATTTTTACTTTATGATTAAAAGTAAATAAAGTTTAAAAATAAATAAAGATTATTTATTAATAAATAAAGATTAAAAATAAATAAATAAATTATTTTACTTAATGATTATGATTAAAGTAAATAAAGTTAAGTTTTTTTCCAAGAGATGATAACAAAACCAATCTACAAATATAATGTTGGCCTAACCACTTGAACTCTTCCCGAATCGAACCATGTCCTTTTCTTCTCAAGCACTTGCAACAACAAAAACAATTTCCTGAAACAGCCATCACAAAGGAAACACAAAAACAATAACTTGAACAACAGTAAAACTTTTATTTTGTAACTTAATTTATTTAAATTCAAAATGTATTCAATTCAAAAATTTCAAATTACCCAAACCGTAACAGCGATGGTGATGGTAAAAACTGATTTTCAAAAAATGTGTGATTTTTTTTGATTTTTTTTTTTTTGAAAATACTAACATATATTTTGGATAAATAAATTGACCAAGCTATTATTAAAATCATTTTTTTGAGTTAAGTTTAAAACAAATAAAAAAATCACAGAAGCTAGCGTGCTAACGCGCGCGCGCACGCATGCACGCAATTGCGCATATATATATATATATATATTATTATTATTATTATGTTATTTATATTTATAAATATATATTTATTTATATTTATATTATATATGTATATATTATTATATATATATATATATATATATATATATATATATATATATATATATATAAAACGGAAATTACTGTTTTAAATTAACACATTTCTTAACATTTATATTTCGTTAACACACACACACACACACACACACACACACACACACACACACACACACACACACACACACACACACAGTATAACGGAAATATATTATAAAACGAAAATTACTGTTTTAAATTAACACATTTGTTAACATTTGTAACATATTTCGTTACGGAAATTAACGTATTTGTACACAGGGTGTATCGCAAAGAATGTGACAAATATGAGGACGTGTTCTACTAGTGGAAACACTGAAAAACGTTTATGTAAATATGGGTCTGAAAATGCATTATTAACGAGTTATGACTGGCGAAATATTTCGTAACACACACACACACACACACACACACACACACACACACACACACACACACACACACACACACACACACACACACACACACACACACACACACACACACACACACACACACACACACACACACACACACACACACACACACACACACACACACACACACACACACACACACACACACACACACACACACACACACACACACACACACACACACACACACACACACACACACACACACACACACACACACACACACACACACACACACACACACACACACACACACACACACACACACACACACACACACACACACACACACATACACATACACACACACAATATTACGGAAATATATTATAAAACGGAAATTACTGTTTTAAATTAACACATTTGTTAACATTTGTAACATATTTCGTTACGGAAATTAACGTATTTGTACACAGGGTGTATCGCAAATATTTAGACAAATTTGTTGAAGACGTGTTCTACTAGTAGAAACAAAGAAAACCTTTTATGTAAATATGGGTCTGAAAACGCATTATTAACGAGTTATGACTGGCGAAATATTTCGCCACGATTTCTGTTCCTCCATTTAAAATTAAGCCGTAGTGAATGCCTTGGAACGTAAATCTTCCATAAGGGACGCGTTTTGTTGATTCACATGGCTTTTGACCTGAAATAGTGAAAATGTGGGTCTCAGAACTGTACCTCTAATTTTGTTTTTAGGTATCTAACGTAAAACACAAAAATAGAACTTTGTTACGTTTCGAGTAAAATAATTTTTTTAAATAATTAATAAATGCATTAAATTTTCAAACAAAAAAATATATAAAATTAATTCTGGATAAAATGTTATGAATAAAGACTGTAAAAAAGTATTAATTTAAAATTTTATTAGAAATAAAAGATATTGAACGATATTGAGAGGATTCCAAGGAAAATTGCAGAAGAAACCTGGTGCGAAGTGGTCCGAAGACAGAAAGAAGCTGCATAGTGAAAGGATGAGGGAATATTGGAGGGAACGGAAGAGAAAACAGCTAAGTGTGAAGAATTGAAATTGTCACGTGGTCCCTAGCAGGCCTTATCGAAAGAAGAAGAAGAAAAGATACCAAAATATGAATGATCTTAACTAGGCACTAAACAAAAGAAAGTTATTAATAGCACAAAACAAAATATATTTTTTAAGTTGATTTCATTTTTATGTATTTTTTGTTTTTTACAAATTTCGATTGTTATTATCAAGAACTTTTTTACTATATTTTTTTTTATTTTACATTTTAAAATTCTGGTTTCGCCTTCATCATCACAATAAAAATTAAAATGAAATTTCTAAAGAAATTTAAAAACATAAAGTGCTAATGTATGCACATTTAATCGCTAATTAAGTTGAGCTGTACAGGTTCGTAACAAGACAAGTTTTCTTTCATAACGTCAATTAGGTGTATACTACAGCTGGTTATATTCACACAATTAACCGTGCTACAGCTGATTATAATCATACGTTTTGCAGAGTTACAGCTGATTATGTTGAATGAAAAACTAAAAAAAAATTATTATCTCATGTTTAGTCATTATAAAATCAAATTTTAGAAAAATTTAAAATTGAAACGATGTTTTTTTTTAAATTCGAAAACTTCAAAACGATTTTTACCTATTAGTTTAATCTATATTGGTTTCGAGTTCCGAGTCATTCCAGAATGACTAGTCTAGTGACTCGTTCTCCGTTAGAAATTTTCTAACAAACGGACGAAACCATCGACGTTAATTCATAAAGGTGGTTAGACACAAATAAGACACTAAAAGGAATTTCCATTTTATTTGTAATTTCTTCCACTATTTTTCTAAAAATAATAATTTTTTAGACACCACCAACTTATCACTGAACAATACTTTTACGATAAATATATTTGTCTGATTATTTTTCTACGATATTCAGAATTTCATAGAAAAAAATAATTTCATAAGAAAATAAATATTATTCAATATGTAAAAATTAAAAGTTGATAACATTTCCTTATTTACTTACCTTTTGCAATGACTATAGAAGTTATATGAGATATAGTAATAAAATATTAAGCTCATCAAACACGGGAAGTTCAGTTATCTGTAAACACAAATGTTAGAGAAGCAATAGTCAGTAATTTATTTTATATTTATTCTTTTTAGCATCCACATTATCTGATATTCAGTTCATTTAGACAATAAGAGTACTTTGATCATGATATTTGCATTGTAAAACTAAAAAAAATTAAGAATAAAGAATTTTTTTTTTTTAAACAAACAATAGATAAATTTATGTGTGATGTCATTTTAATATATATGTTTGATTGAGTTGTTACTAAGAATGTAATCTTAAATACAATCTTAACTTTAATTTATTTTAAAATGTTTGTAACGTAGTTGTGTTCATGACTAATACGTAAGGTTAAAGTTATTTCCAAACAGTTATACTTAATGTTTAATTTTACATTTTCCAACTAGAAGGTAAGTACGAATTTCCGTTCCAGTTAAATCTATGTATTTTAATTAACACAGATACGATCAAATAGTTGTTAAGCAAAGTTGAAATTTTGTTTGAGTGAAGTTTTCAATGTGTTTAGTGTTTCAAAAACCGCTTCAACTGTATTTCGGCTAATGGACAAAACAGGTAAATTCAAGTAAAATTCAGGATAGACAATTTGATTCTAAAAGTGATTTGGCGGAAATTGTATTAGTGAATACTTTAATAAATTCAATAACAATATCAGAAAACTTCGTAGTAGAGCCATTTGTAAAATGTAAAAGTTAGTTTGTAAATTTACAATTTCTGGTTTGTTTATGCTACAACAAAACCATATGAATAAGCAAACATACCTCGATTTCTTTCCAAGAGTTCGTTGCAGGATCCGGATGTACCATTAACTGTACAGTTAATAAAGTATATAATGGCACACAGAATATACAACGTTCACACGGTTCGCATAAAATAATTTACACGATGTCTACACATTGCGATTTTGATTGTTTCATTTCACTGTAACACAATCCGTCCAAAACCAGTTAGGTTTATTTAGCAATACATCTTAATGTTCTCGCACACTATATTTTGATGGCTGTGGTACGTACGGCAATTAGAACTGAGAAATAATGCGTGGTGCACAATCTGTCCAAAACCAGTTAGGTTTATTTAGCAATACATCTTAATGTTCTCGCACACTATATTTTGATGGCTGTGGTACGTATGGCAATTAGAACTGAGAAATAATGCGTGGTGCACAATCCGTCCAAAACCAGTTAGGTTTATTTAGCAATACATCTTAATGTTCTCGCACACTATGGCTGTGGTACGTTTAGAACTGAGAAATAATGTGCTCCGTCCAAAACCAGTTAGTATTTAGCAATACATCTTAATGTTCTCGCACACAATTTTGATGGCTGTGGTACGTACGGCAATTAGAACTGAGAAATAATGCGTGGTGCACAATCCGTCCAAAACCAGTTAGGTTTATTTAGCAATACATCTTAATGTTCTCGCACACTATATTTTGATGGCTGTGGTACGTACGGCAATTAGAACTGAGAAATAATGCGTGGTGCACAATCCGTCCAAAACCAGTTAGGTTTATTTAGCAACACATCTCAATGTTCTCGCACACTATATTTTGATGGCTGTGGTACGTACGGCAATTAGAACTGAGAAATAATGCGTGGTGTAATCACCAAAGCATCGACACGGTTCCCTTTTGGGAAACGCGTGGCTTTAGAAATAGAATGGACACAAGACCTACTAGTATACAAAAGACAGATGTTTGTCCTAGCATCTCACTGTGGAAAAACAATTAGGACTGTAAATTATTAGTCAATGTTGGTCTTCAGTAATCACTCTTTTTATTAATTGTAATATTTCATCGTTAATTTCATTTTTCCTTTTAATTTATTTCCTATTCGTCGTAGTTTTTCTATTTCATTTTTTCTTAATCTTTGTTCTTCGTTCAAAACATATTTTTTAATAACTTTATTGTCCGTTTTATTTATAAATTGAATTTTTTTTAACATAACCTCAATTGAAATAATGAATCAACAGCTGTTGTGCGATATCAGCTGTAGTCACAATTATATTTGTATACTATAGCACGCAACGCAATATACTGTTATGGGCAATATCATATTGTCACGCAAAATGCAACATTTCAACCAGCCCTAAAATATGATACGTGGTAAATTGATCCGATGCATCCGATGTTGATACATGGCCTTGTTGGCGCGCGGACTTTGAAACGCATTCGTACTGCTACGACTCATGTGGTCTCGAGAAGAGCTGGCAAAACGTTGAAGTGAGCGGTCAGCGTGAATACTGGAATCGGTTGAGATTTTAGGCGGGATTTACTTATACGACCTAGAAACGCCCTTGCAACGGAACAGGCAACTCGGGTTGTTTTCACCCTGTTGGCTGACCTTCACGGACAGCTTCCGATTGGTCGGAAGGTGGAGCGGCAGAAGATCTTTACTTTTCAAATGTTTTGAAAAAAAATGTCGAAAGATATGTTGAATGCTGGATAATGTGTAATAGTTTTACACAATAACGTTTTCTTGCTAAATAATGAACTTATTGAATTGCTTATACTTTTGCAGACCATAAATCATTGGCACATTAGAAAGTTAATGTTTAATTAGATATGTTTATGCAGACTTTCGAATAGCACACAGAATCACAAAAAGGGCTAAACCAAACTTGTCTAACAAAAACGCCTGGAGATGTTAATTTAGTTTTCCAAAGTTACTTTATTTTTGCTTAACAGAAAAGAAAAAATTTTAATTTTAAAAAGCAAATGTTCGATACATTTAAATTTTATTGAGTATAGATTTTTAAAAGTGTCGTCTACTATAACTATTACGCTTCGAACAGAATTGCATAAACACAAAGTTGTCATTAAAAACAGAATTTAAACAGTTAAATAAATAAATCCGGTCAAATCTAGAAAAATAAATAGAAAAGTAATAAAATACAATAAATAAATGTGAAACTTCCGTTTTATTTTTTCCAAAATTTGGGTTATGTCTACGTTCACAGTTAATTATTTTTTGTTAAAAAGAAAATTACAAACGTTACCTGCGCTATAATACAACACAGGAATATTGCTGTTGAAAACATTTCATTAAACTCCTTCAGTTCAAAAAGAAGTAGTTAGAAGTATAATGGATCGTTCAGTCAGCAAGTAGCAACCCTTGTCAATCTTTTTATCGTTGGTTCAACAGAATAGGCTATTACATCGAAATATAAGAAAATATAAAGTTTATTTCAATTAAAGTACAGTATACTAGAACAAAAAAAATGTAAATTTATTTTAATAAATTGTAAAAATTAAAAATTCCACTAGAGCAGTGATTTAATGAATGCACTGATTATACAAGTAGACCTGCTTTTGTGTGTGAGTAATTCCAATATAGA
Organism: Callitettix versicolor; assembly: GCA_022606455.1. NCBI lineage: Eukaryota > Metazoa > Arthropoda > Insecta > Hemiptera > Cercopidae > Callitettix > Callitettix versicolor. The sequence continues at coordinate 106,255,189 of CM040190.1, read as the reverse complement.
ATGGTTGCTTCAATTGATCTAATGAATGCACTGATTATACAAGTAGACCTGCTTTTGTGTATGAGGAATTCCAATATAGAGTGGTTGCTTCAATTGATCTAATGAATGCACTTATTATACAAGTAGACCTGCTTTTGTGCATGAGTAATTCCAATATAGAATGGTTGCTTCAATTGATCTAATGAATGCACTGATTATACAAGTAGACCTGCTTTTGTGTATGAGTAATTCCAATATAGAGTGGTTGCTTCAATTGATCTAATGAATGCACTTATTATACAAGTAGACCTGCTTTTGTGTATGAGTAATTCCAATATAGAATGGTTTCTTCAATTGATCTAATGAATGCATTGATTATACAAGTAGACCTGCTTTTGTGTATGAGTAATTCCAATATAGAATGGTTTTTTCAATTGATCTAATGAATGCTCTGATTATACAAGTAGACCTGCTTTGTGTATGAGTAATTCCAATATAGAATGGTTTCTTCAATTGATCTAATGAATGCTCTGATTATACAAGTAGACCTGCTTTGTGTATGAGTAATTCCAATATAGAATGGTTTCTTCAATTGATCTAATGAATGCACTGATTATACAAGTAGACTGCTTTTGTGTATGAGTAATTCCAATATAGAATGGTTGCTTCAATTGATCTAATGAATGCACTGATTATACAAGTAGACCTGTTTTTGTGCATGAATAATTCCAATATAGAGTGGTTGCTTCAATTGATCTAATGAATGCACTTATTATACAAGTAGACTGCTTTTGTGTATGAGTAATTCCAATATAGAATGGTTGCTTCAATTGATCTAATGAATGCACTGATTATACAAGTAGACCTGCTTTTGTGTATGAGTAATTCCAATATAGAGTGGTACTTCAATTGATCTAATGAATGCACTGATTATACAAGTAGACCTGCTTTTGTGTATGAGTAATTCCAATATAGAGTGGTTTCTTCAATTGATCTAATGAATGCACTGATTATACAAGTAGACTGCTTTTGTGTATGAGTAATTCCAATATAGAATGGTTTCTTCAATTGATCTAATGAATGCACTGATTATACAAGTAGACTGCTTTTGTGTATGAGTAATTCCAATATAGAGTGGTTGCTTCAATTGATCTAATGAATGCACTTATTATACAAGTAGACCTGCTTTTGTGTATGAGTAATTCCAATATAGAATGGTTTCTTCAATTGATCTAATGAATGCATTGATTATACAAGTAGACCTGCTTTTGTGTATGAGTAATTCCAATATAGAATGGTTTTTTCAATTGATCTAATGAATGCTCTGATTATACAAGTAGACCTGCTTTGTGTATGAGTAATTCCAATATAGAATGGTTTCTTCAATTGATCTAATGAATGCTCTGATTATACAAGTAGACCTGCTTTGTGTATGAGTAATTCCAATATAGAATGGTTTCTTCAATTGATCTAATGAATGCACTGATTATACAAGTAGACTGCTTTTGTGTATGAGTAATTCCAATATAGAATGGTTTCTTCAATTGATCTAATGAATGCACTGATTATACAAGTAGACCTGTTTTTGTGCATGAATAATTCCAATATAGAGTGGTTGCTTCAATTGATCTAATGAATGCACTTATTATACAAGTAGACTGCTTTTGTGTATGAGTAATTCCAATATAGAATGGTTGCTTCAATTGATCTAATGAATGCACTGATTATACAAGTAGACCTGCTTTTGTGTATGAGTAATTCCAATATAGAGTGGTTGCTTCAATTGATCTAATGAATGCACTGATTATACAAGTAGACCTGCTTTTGTGTATGAGTAATTCCAATATAGAGTGGTTTCTTCAATTGATCTAATGAATGCACTGATTATACAAGTAGACTGCTTTTGTGTATAAGTAATTCCAATATAGAATGGTTTCTTCAATTGATCTAATGAATGCACTGATTATACAAGTAGACTGCTTTTGTGTATGAGTAATTCCAATATAGAGTGGTTGCTTCAATTGATCTAATGAATGCACTTATTATACAAGTAGACCTGCTTTTGTGTATGAGTAATTCCAATATAGAATGGTTTTTTCAATTGATCTAATGAATGCTCTGATTATACAAGTAGACCTGCTTTGTGTATGAGTAATTCCAATATAGAATGGTTTCTTCAATTGATCTAATGAATGCACTGATTATACAAGTAGACCTGTTTTTGTGCATGAATAATTCCAATATAGAGTGGTTGCTTCAATTGATCTAATGAATGCACTTATTATACAAGTAGACTGCTTTTGTGTATGAGTAATTCCAATATAGAATGGTTGCTTCAATTGATCTAATGAATGCACTGATTATACAAGTAGACCTGCTTTTGTGTATGAGTAATTCCAATATAGAGTGGTACTTCAATTGATCTAATGAATGCACTGATTATACAAGTAGACCTGCTTTTGTGTATGAGTAATTCCAATATAGAGTGGTTTCTTCAATTGATCTAATGAATGCACTGATTATACAAGTAGACTGCTTTTGTGTATGAGTAATTCCAATATAGAATGGTTTCTTCAATTGATCTAATGAATGCACTGATTATACAAGTAGACTGCTTTTGTGTATGAGTAATTCCAATATAGAGTGGTTGCTTCAATTGATCTAATGAATGCACTTATTATACAAGTAGACCTGCTTTTGTGTATGAGTAATTCCAATATAGAATGGTTTCTTCAATTGATCTAATGAATGCATTGATTATACAAGTAGACCTGCTTTTGTGTATGAGTAATTCCAATATAGAATGGTTTTTTCAATTGATCTAATGAATGCTCTGATTATACAAGTAGACCTGCTTTGTGTATGAGTAATTCCAATATAGAATGGTTTCTTCAATTGATCTAATGAATGCTCTGATTATACAAGTAGACCTGCTTTGTGTATGAGTAATTCCAATATAGAATGGTTTCTTCAATTGATCTAATGAATGCACTGATTATACAAGTAGACTGCTTTTGTGTATGAGTAATTCCAATATAGAATGGTTTCTTCAATTGATCTAATGAATGCACTGATTATACAAGTAGACCTGTTTTTGTGCATGAATAATTCCAATATAGAGTGGTTGCTTCAATTGATCTAATGAATGCACTTATTATACAAGTAGACTGCTTTTGTGTATGAGTAATTCCAATATAGAATGGTTGCTTCAATTGATCTAATGAATGCACTGATTATACAAGTAGACCTGCTTTGTGTATGAGTAATTCCAATATAGAATGGTTGCTTCAATTGATCTAATGAATGCACTGATTATACAAGTAGACCTGCTTTGTGTATGAGTAATTCCAATATAGAGTGGTTGCTTCAATTGATCTAATGAATGCACTGATTATACAAGTAGTCTGCTTTTGTGTATGTGTAATTCCAATATAGAATGATTGCTTCAATTGATTAGTATTTCAATTGTTTAAAAAAACGTAAACTTGCTTACAAGAGAATAAAACAATATTCTCTTTTGGAAAAAAGAAAACACATTTGACATTTTTAGTTTGTAATATAACCGTAAAACACTACGCAATTCCTCTACTGCCTTATTTTTTATGTAAAGCAAACAAATTCTAGTTTTAGTTTTTGTGAATGAGCTAACAATAATAGGCTTAATATGTTTCAAACGAATTGACAATCTATTAACAATAACCAAGAATTTTTTTTAAATGACTTTCATTATTTTTAAAGTTGAGGCTTTGACTATATGAAAGTCAAACATATACTAAATGTAATGTAGTTTTAATTCACTGAAGTGCTTCATTACATACAATTACAGGTGTGTAAATATTGGGTTTATCATTTGTCCATGACATATAGAGGTAAAAACTGGTTTGAGTAATAAAGCTGTACAGTGGATTAAAACTGTGTGTTTATTTCATAATGCTTAAAAAAATATAAACACCTCCCCTTAGGAATATCTAAACAAAAACCACGTAGTAAAAAGTTCTCAAGTCGTAAAAACTTCCAGCCAACTTACAATTAGAAAAGTTGTTAAATCACCTTTGCATTCCGCCAAGAACAAGTCACCTGCTCACGTAGTTTACAAGCAATATCTTTGCGTTTGGTCTTGCTCTTCGTATGTGAATTTATATATGAATAATTTATTTCATATGCCTTACTAAGTGGTGGATAGGTCTTCACGGTGTAAGTGGTCGCCTTAAATAATATATTTTTGCTTTCGGGATGATTTGTATAGTTTAAACTGAAATGAGTGCGTGGTTCAAGATTAATTATCCGGTGATTTTACTCTGCTCTAATACCTTTACCAAGCCGCTCATCATGGAAGAACACCGTTGTCATTACAGTGAGTAATGTGGGGTTGTATGTAAGGCCCACCGCCGTCAATTGCGAAGATTTTTCAGTAAAGTGAGTGAGCAGTTCTGGAATTCTTGGCAGAACTCGAAGGTGATTTAATAAATTTTCTAATTGTAACTTAGAGGGAACTTTTTACAGCTTCGTTGTTTCTTTCTTCTTCTTCTTTCCGTTTCACCCTCTTTGGGGTACGCTGAATCAATCATTTCTTGCGCGCTGTACTTTTCTTTGTTCCCAGTAGCTCTTCATTCTTTCCGATCTTCTTTTCCTCTCATCTTCCTCTCATTTTATTTTGGTTTTATCTTGGAATCTTATTCTTTCGTCCTTGGTACTTATCTTAGCAGTTTGGTCAAGCAGTGAATTTTCTGTAATTTTTAATTCTATTAGGTCTTTTTCAATTTCTTTAAACCAGTTCGGTTTTGTTTTACGATTATGGAAAAAATCAAACACCTGTTTCGTCAATCTATTGGAGTTCATTCTAAGAAGATGGCCGTAAAAATTTATTTTCCTTTTTCTCATAGTATCTGTCAGTTTTTCAATTTTCTTATAGAGAGCTTCATTTCTTATATATACTACCTTATTATCCTGAAATTTTGTTCCTATAATTTTTCTTAAGATTTTCCTTTCCGTTATTTCAAGCTTTTCTATCTGGCCTATGCGATTCATGGTTAATGTTTCTGCTGCGTACAGTGCTTCGTTTTTTCAATATATATTGAGATCATTTTTGTAGGCGTGTCACTGGTAGCAAATATTATGGAAAAATGACGATAAATTAATTAAATTATCTTACAAATGATAAAGAAAAGAAAATATGTTTGGTCAAAAAATTGTTTAGTGCTTACATTACGACTGTGACTGTGATAAATGATTTTTTTAATGTTTATGGAAAACTTATAAAGGTATTTTTTTTTTAATTTTTCATAAAGTACAATAGCACGTCTTCTTTCATTGATCAGCTGTTCAGTTAATTAAAGTAAAAAATACCAAAATCGGTAAACGTTATGGCAGCTTGTTATAATTGTAAACATACTTATTTTAAACAAAAGGCAAATACTACAACAATGATGATGAACAGACTTAGTAATTATTGATTAAAATCGGTTCAGTAGTTTATGCTGTAGCAGTTTCACTTTTTCCAATTTATTAATGTTTCTATTTACAGATGGTATGCACTTTAATAATTTTTAACATATTTTTGTTTTATTTTAGTGCAAGAACACGTACTAAAACTATAAATAATAAAATGAGTCATTGCTGATCAAAATTTTAACTTTAAAATTTCCAATTTTTTTGCTGTTTTTGCAATTTTACATTCGTAAATATATTTATTTTTTGGGAGTTTTTGTGCAGAATTCTTATCATAAAAACAGAAAGGATAAAGAAATCATCACTGATCAAAATACGTTCAGTAGTTTAGGCTATAGATAATGCTGTATAAATGATATTTTCAAATCGTTTTTCTATGCTTTGATTCTAAAGATTTTAATTGTTTTCTTAGATCTTTCGTTTTTAAGTTATGGTTACCTAAAAAAATGCCAATAGTAGTGGTGGGGCAGAAAACACCAAACTGTTAAAAAAAACTGCTTTTGTATGAACGACAAACAAACTGCTTTTTCAAACGGAAACAAGCAGTTTGATTCGGACTGGTTTATGATTTGTTAAACAAGGAACGGACTGTTCTATTTGAACGTTGTCGTAAGCGCTAAAACTGTTTTCCTGCTGTTTGCCTGCTAACTGCTTTTCTTCTACCTGCTTTTATGCTTTTTCCCTTTATTTCAAAGTTGCTTGTTGCTTGTAGTGAAGTAAGAACTGTTCGGTCAATGTCAACGTTTATCTCTATTTTGTTGCGAGTTGTAGTAACAACCTCTCACATTTTGTAGATACAGAGCCTAATTTTATTTAAACATATTTTTTAATTTATTATCAATCATCAATATTTTTTAACCAACTAAAAATATTCTAAATCGTTTGCATTTTGGTAAATACGCAAAGTACTATTTAATTTTTAAGAAAAAAAAGAATGCTTTTATTAGAAATTCATTACATTTTGTAAATATAAAATGGCATACATAATTATTACGTTTTGAGAATGTAATTTAATTATTACTACACTTGTAAGGATTATTTTTATCCTTTCTAAATGCTTTATACTCAAAATCAATTTAAGGACATGGTGGTAGTGGGAATGAAAAAGTAGTCTTAGAAAACTGAACGTATGTGCTTTATGTTTTAGCTTCTAATACAACTTCGAGTTTCAGTTTTCTAAACCTGTTTTTTTCCAACTGTTTTAAAAAGCAGCTTTTTTTCCTCAACAAACAGTTTGTTGACGTTTTGTAAAAATAGCAGAAACGCCCACCTCTAGCCAATAATCACTTTGCGCGTAAGTATACTGCGGCACTTGGATGACTTGGCGGGGCGGAACACTACGCCGTTCCTTAATATTTTGTACTACTTTGCTCTACATTAACGCAAAATACAATTCTTTCTTTGTTTTGACAGCACGGTGACTAAAAAACTAGATTATTAATATTTTATTTAGTTTATTTTGAGTTTTGCTAAAAGCATGCAATGTTACGATAACAGTAAATCTAGTGTAAAACCTACATATTTCATACTTTTACTACAATAAACTACTGAACTCAACACTAAAAAAATCTAAACATTTATATTTTATTGTATTTATATTTAGAACACTCCTTAATGAAAAATTCAAATACACATTTTTCTAACAAGAAACTCTATGGAAGTTCTCACAAAAACTACTTACTCCGACAATTTTAAAACTCAATTTATTGAGAAAAATACTTCATTCCAATTAGTTCCTTTACTGTAACATGCCTTATTATCGCAAAGTAAAGAACGAGCCTTCTAGTATTCAGAAGAACGTGAATCAGCGGACCCACACTCATGTTGATCACAAGACTAGAGGTGGGTGGGTCTTATTTGATAACATAAAGCAGCACATAAAGCACACTGTGAT
>CM040190.1:106222868-106242868 GCA_022606455.1 Callitettix versicolor | reverse complement strand
GTCACACTTTTTTAGAAAAGTCTTGTTGCTTTTTTTGTAAATCTAATTTCACTATCGCAATCAGTGTTAAGATGCACGAATTTGCAATTTTATTTGTTAGTTCCGTTTAAAACAATAAAATGAATGTGTACGCGGTCACGAGAAATTTTCGTATTTACAATGTAACTTTTTAAAACACTAATAAACGCATATTTTACAGCTGATTGTGTCGGCGATATATTTTCCGTGTACTCGGTGATCGATGCGGTTAAACCTGTTCTGTACTCTAGCCGCAGTTACTACCGTTGTTTTCCCCTTACCGTTACGCTGATCCATCGTCCTCATTAGTCTACCTAGCATAAAGTAAGAACGTTGGGGAGCGGAGAAATAACAGATTTTCAAGAAAGTTCAAGATAAAAAAGTAAAGTTTCTTTTTGAAAAATTTCGCTTTAATTCCGACAGCGTGTCAGCTGAGTGCCGCGAATATTTTTGTCATGTTAAATTCCGTTAGATACCGTTTATACGTTAGGGCTTAAGGATCTAGTAAAAGTGAAGATAAATATTATTTCTCGAAACGCTCTTTGTTTCAGGCTCAGCATAATGTTGTTGTACACAATTGGGTTTTCAACTCTTCTCTTCGCCAAGGGCATAGAAAGCGTTTTATTTATAGAACCTGATGCTGACCTCAACGAAAACCCAACAAACGCTAATGAATCAGTGCAGTTGTTGATCCGTAAGTTTTAAAACCTTCCAATAAATTTATTAGTAGTGAATATTATTGTACTGAGTACATTGACCCACTCTTCCTAGCTTAATCTTCCAGTAAATTAATTAGTAGTGAATATTATTGTACTGAGTAAACTTTTCCTAGCTTAACCTTCTATTAAATTTATTAGTAGTGAATATTATTGTACTGAGACACTTTTCCTAGCTTAACCTTCCAGTAAATTTATTAGTAGTGAATATTATTGTACTGGGTACACTTTTCCTAGCTTAACCTTCTATTAAATTAAATAGTAGTGAATATTATTGTACTGAGTACACTTTTCCTAGCTTAACCTTGCAGTAAATTTATTAGTAGTGAATATTATTGTACTGAGTACACTTTTCCTAGCTTAACCTTCTATTAAATTTATTAGTAGTGAATATTATTGTACTGAGTACACTTTTCCTAGCTTAACCTTCTATTAAATTAATTAGTAGTGAATATTATTGTACTGAGTACACTTTTCCTAGCTTAATCTTCCAGTAAATTTATTAGTTGTGAATATTATTGTACTGAGTACATTTTTCCTAGCTTAATATTCCAGTAAATGTATTAGTAGTGAATATTATTGTACTGGGTACACTTTTCCTAGCTTAACCTTCTATTAAATTTATTAGTAGTGAATATTATTGTACTGAGTAAACTTTTCCTAGCTTAATCTTCCAGTAAATTTATTAGTAGTGAATATTATTGTACTGAGTACATTTTTCCTAGCTTAATCTTCCAGTAAATTTATTAGTAGTGAATATTATTGTACTGGGTACACTTTTCCTAGCTTAACCTTCTATTAAATTTATTAGTAGTGAATATTATTGTACTGAGTAAACTTTTCCTAGCTTAACCTTCTATTAAATTAATTAGTAGTGAATATTATTGTACTAAGTACACTTTTCCTAGCTTAACCTTCTATTAAATTAATTAGTAGTGAATATTATTGTACTGAGTACATTTTTCCTAGCTTAACCTTCTATTAAATTTATTAGTAGTGAATATTATTGTACTGAGTAAACTTTTCCTAGCTTAACCTTCTATTAAATTTATTAGTAGTGAATATTATTGTACTGAGTAAACTTTTCCTAGCTTAACCTTCTATTAAATTTATTAGTAGTGAATATTATTGTACTGAGTAAACTTTTCCTAGCTTAACCTTCTATTAAATTTATTAGTAGTGAATATTATTGTACTGAGTACACTTTTCCTAGCTTAATCTTCCAGTAAATTTATTAGTTGTGAATATTATTGTACTGAGTACATTTTTCCTAGCTTAATATTCCAGTAAATGTATTAGTAGTGAATATTATTGTACTGGGTACACTTTTCCTAGCTTAACCTTCTATTAAATTTATTAGTAGTGAATATTATTGTACTGAGTAAACTTTTCCTAGCTTAATCTTCCAGTAAATTTATTAGTAGTGAATATTATTGTACTGAGTACATTTTTCTTAGCCTAATCTTCCAGTAAATTTATTAGTAGTGAATATTATTGTACTGAGACACTTTTCCTAGCTTAACCTTCCAGTAAATTTATTAGTAGTGAATATTATTGTACTGGGTACACTTTTCCTAGCTTAACCTTCTATTAAATTAAATAGTAGTGAATATTATTGTACTGAGTACACTTTTCCTAGCTTAACCTTGCAGTAAATTTATTAGTAGTGAATATTATTGTACTGAGTACACTTTTCCTAGCTTAACCTTCTATTAAATTTATTAGTAGTGAATATTATTGTACTGAGTACACTTTTCCTAGCTTAACCTTGCAGTAAATTTATTAGTAGTGAATATTATTGTACTGAGTACACTTTTCCTAGCTTAACCTTCTATTAAATTTATTAGTAGTGAATATTATTGTACTGAGTACACTTTTCCTAGCTTAACCTTCTATTAAATTAATTAGTAGTGAATATTATTGTACTGAGTACACTTTTCCTAGCTTAATCTTCCAGTAAATTTATTAGTTGTGAATATTATTGTACTGAGTACATTTTTCCTAGCTTAATATTCCAGTAAATGTATTAGTAGTGAATATTATTGTACTGGGTACACTTTTCCTAGCTTAACCTTCTATTAAATTTATTAGTAGTGAATATTATTGTACTGAGTAAACTTTTCCTAGCTTAATCTTCCAGTAAATTTATTAGTAGTGAATATTATTGTACTGAGTACATTTTTCCTAGCTTAATCTTCCAGTAAATTTATTAGTAGTGAATATTATTGTACTGGGTACACTTTTCCTAGCTTAACCTTCTATTAAATTTATTAGTAGTGAATATTATTGTACTGAGTAAACTTTTCCTAGCTTAACCTTCTATTAAATTTATTAGTAGTGAATATTATTGTACTGAGTAAACTTTTCCTAGCTTAACCTTCTATTAAATTTATTATTAGTGAATATTATTGTACTGAGTACACTTTTCCTAGCTTAATCTTCCAGTAAATTTATTAGTTGTGAATATTATTGTACTGAGTACATTTTTCCTAGCTTAATATTCCAGTAAATGTATTAGTAGTGAATATTATTGTACTGGGTACACTTTTCCTAGCTTAACCTTCTATTAAATTTATTAGTAGTGAATATTATTGTACTGAGTAAACTTTTCCTAGCTTAATCTTCCAGTAAATTTATTAGTAGTGAATATTATTGTACTGAGTACATTTTTCTTAGCCTAATCTTCCAGTAAATTTATTAGTAGTGAATATTATTGTACTGGGTACACTTTTCCTAGCTTAACCTTCTATTAAATTTATTAGTAGTGAATATTATTGTAATGAGTACACTTTTCCTAGCTTAATCTTCCAGTAAATTTATTAGTAGTGAATATTATTGTACTGGGTACACTTTTCCTAGCTTAACCTTCTATTAAATTTATTAGTAGTGAATATTATTGTACTGAGTACACTTTTCCTAGCTTAACCTTCTATTAAATTAATTAGTAGTAAATATTATTGTACTGAGTACATTTTTCCTAGCTTAACCTTCTATTAAATTTATTAGTAGTGAATATTATTGTACTGAGTACACTTTTCCTAGCTTAACCTTGCAGTAAATTTATAAGTAGTGAATATTATTGTACTGAGTACACTGATCCACTTTTCAAAGCTTAACTTTCTAATAAATTTACAAGTAGTGAATAGTATTGTACTGAGTACATTGCTTTCGTAAACAATAATTTGTTGACGCGTTTGGTATTACCTTTATTCTCAAAACCTATTGCATTCACGAGATATAAGAACATTTCCTTAATAAACTTCCGAGGTGCTTATTAAGAGTACAATAATACAATAAGAGGAACAATAAACACTGGGTCTTACAAATAAGAATGTGTAATTTTGTTAGTTAAATATATTAGAGGAAGTACTAATTAAAAATTAGTACAAATAGAACCGCTTTTGCTTAGATAGAAATGTAACTTTTTCTCAAGTCAAAGCATTTATTCTTGAATAACCTATCAGTAAAATCAAAAGGAAATGTTCTTGGTGTAACTAAAAAAATTTTAACCTGGTCAGTAGTAAAATTAATTAGAATTGGAAGGTAATTTGCTTTGTAAAATCGTTTTTTAAGCTATTATTTGTATGGTGTTTATCTTATGGAGTAAATGAAGTGAGCAACTGATCCTACCATACCTCTAGATCATACTACTTCCGTTCACCCTCGCAATATACATAGGCCTACATACATATTTTTACGAGTCTACATAACCTGTAAAGCAACTCGTGCTGATGGAGTGTATGACGCCGTCCTACCGCCGTAATGGTGTATCAAAGGGAGCCATGACAGCCCTAATAACCTTAACCACTCATGGAGGCTTTGCGGACATCATTTCCTAGTTACTCATGGAACAACATGAGTAAGAATGTAAATGGAATTATCGGAAACTCGCCGCACGAGAAAACCCTGGCTAAAGTGAACAGTGGTAACGGACATCATTTCCTAGTTACTCATGGAACAACATGAGTAAGAATGTAAATGGAATTATCGGAAACTCGCGCACGAGAAAACCCTGGCTAAAGTGAACAGTGGTAACGGACATCATTTCCTAGTTACTCATGGAACAACATGAGTAAGAATGTAAATGGAATTATCGGAAACTCGCCGCACGAGAAAACCCTGGCTAAAGTGAACAGTGGTAACGGACATCATTTCCTAGTTACTCATGGAACAACATGAGTAAGAATGTAAATGGAATTATCGGAAACTCGCCGCACGAGAAAACCCTGGCTAAAGTGAACAGTGGTAACGGACATCATTTCCTAGTTACTCATGGAACAACATGAGTAAGAATGTAAATGGAATTATCGGAAACTCGCCGCACGAGAAAACCCTGGCTAAAGTGAACAGTGGTAACGGACATCATTTCCTAGTTACTCATGGAACAACATGAGTAAGAATGTAAATGGAATTATCGGAAACTCGCCGCACGAGAAAACCCTGGCTAAAGTGAACAGTGGTAACGGACATCATTTCCTAGTTACTCATGGAACAACATGAGTAAGAATGTAAATGGAATTATCGGAAACTCGCCGCACGAGAAAACCCTGGCTAAAGTGAACAGTGGTAACGGACATCATTTCCTAGTTACTCATGGAACAACATGAGTAAGAATGTAAATGGAATTATCGGAAACTCGCCGCACGAGAAAACCCTGGCTAAAGTGAACAGTGGTAACGGACATCATTTCCTAGTTACTCATGGAACAACATGAGTAAGAATGTAAATGGAATTATCGGAAACTCGCCGCACGAGAAAACCCTGGCTAAAGTGAACAGTGGTAACGGACATCATTTCCTAGTTACTCATGGAACAACATGAGTAAGAATGTAAATGGAATTATCGGAAACTCGCCGCACGAGAAAACCCTGGCTAAAGTGAACAGTGGTAACGGACATCATTTCCTAGTTACTCATGGAACAACATGAGTAAGAATGTAAATGGAATTATCGGAAACTCGCCGCACGAGAAAACCCTGGCTAAAGTGAACAGTGGTAACGGACATCATTTCCTAGTTACTCATGGAACAACATGAGTAAGAATGTAAATGGAATTATCGGAAACTCGCCGCACGAGAAAACCCTGGCTAAAGTGAACAGTGGTAACGGACATCATTTCCTAGTTACTCATGGAACAACATGAGTAAGAATGTAAATGGAATTATCGGAAACTCGCCGCACGAGAAAACCCTGGCTAAAGTGAACAGTGGTAAGGGTTAAGTGTAAGGCGGGAAAGTAAAAGTGAATTAGCAGCGTAAACACCTGCAAACACCACTATAACAAATTGGAAGGTCGCCGATTAAAAGAGGGGAAGTCACCCCCCTTGAATCCTCTCCATTTGTTAGATTTTAAGAAGAAACTATGGTTGGAGAAGACGTTGTAACTGAGCATCTCAGGCACAGACGTCGCACTGCGATTATCTAGGAGCTGTGGAAACGCCTCAAATTTTTTTTAGCAAAACATGCCACACCAATTTTATAAGAATTAATTTCTGTATAACTTTATGAATATCTACATTTTTAAAACAAGGCAGCCTTTCAATTGTATGGATTGAATAGGACAGTAAATTATTAAAATTGTACAAATGCAACACTTTAATGATACAAGCTGTCATAACCAACATTTTAAAATCTGCTTATTAACGTACATAATCTTGATTTTAAACGAAATATTTTAGGATATTCACAATAAAGTAAGCATTTGCTTATACTCAAATTGTTTACTCAAAACGAAAACCTTTTACGATCATTCATTTTTATTCATACCGTCCGAAAGGTTAATTATACTAAGTATTGGAACGTGACGCAAAACGCAAATGTAGGATCTCGTATAACATAATAAAGTCTAAAATATTTTTGAAAAGCGTTAAAATAATCATATTAAAGGCTAAACAAATATTGCTTTCATATGATTGCGTTGCTTCCTCAATGCCATCACAGAAATAAGGTTTTGTACTTGAACCTTCACAAGTAAATTTTTTTTTTTAACGTCCGACTATTGTGCACACTTGGGCTAATGCAGACGATGGGATGATTTATAGCGTACATTTTTTTAAATAAATACTTTTTTAACTGACAAAAATAAAAGTAATCAGTTGATTCACTGTTTGTTTACATTAATGCATTAATAGTTTTCATTTTAAATTTTGTAGATAATTTATCAATTTTGATAATGTTAGTTGATTTTCATGTTTGTATCTATTCGAAAGCTGCTTTTTTCGAAATGGAACACGCATGTTTGTCTAGACAATACATTTTAAATCGTTCTAAATAATGTTATTGAATGCTAGAAGTTGTTGAATCACCTATTTACCTTCAGTATAAATATGATACGATTAAAAGTGGACAAAATATTGAAACGAATCTGGTTAATTCAGTCAATCATAGCTTTTATTAGCATTTATTAGCTTTAAAAGTGTTTTATGCAACCTCTATTTAAACTTAACCTTGTAATTTCCACTTCCGAGTTATAAGTTTTTGTTAATTTTTATATAAATTAGAATTGTGGATATTAACAGAAAACTCAATTAGAAGGTTAATTTTTTTCCGGCGAAAAACCTTTAAGGTTATTATCGCAGAGACGCGACATTAATTACTTAATAAAATTTTTGAAAACAAAGAAACAAGTCAGATAAAAATTTAAGACATTATAAAAACAACAAACAAAACAATAACAATACAAAATACAATAACAACTATAAATAGATAGTTTTAAGAAACTAGTTAACAATAATATAAATCTTAAAACAACATACACACAAAGTTATTGTAGGCTGTATATTGTCCATACAACAATAACAAGATAAATAAAAGAAATATTAACGTTTCTAACTAATTAACAAAATAAAAACAACTTAAAAATAAATTAATAAATAACAAATATAAACAAACTTTTAAGGGCTGTAAAGGAGCCCAACAACAAGCAATAACAAATATATAAATTAAATTTTCTTTAAAATTCAGACGATGAAGGAAGTCTAGGATCCGGTCAACGGCCGAGGCACTCCCAACATCGTCTGCAAGCAGTTGCAAACTCTGGTTTCTCTTCAAATCGTATAAATCTTAAAAGGTTAAAATCCTTCAAGATATGGATATACAGAAGGATTTTCAGGATTATTTATATACACTAAAGAATAAATTAAAGAGGTTTGAGGAGAATAGAAGGAAAGACAGTCAAAAATTAGAAAACTATCCTGTTTCGATATTATCGTAATTTGGGGAAGGTGCATTAGCACATTTAATGCAAAGGTAGTGCCGGAAGAAGAAGAACATCAAGGCTTAAAAACTTACGCTAATAATAAAGTAAGAATCTCTATTTAGGACAGCATTAAATAAAATTATAATTGTCAGATAATCAATATTCGATAAATCGGATAAGATACGAGAAAATAAGGTGTACGATTGATTATGTTAGATATCGATTTATTTGTCGCAATAAATTTTACCGTAACAAATATTAAAGTAACGTATTTACGATTAATTCTCTTCAATTTTACAGGTGACGGATTCGTTAAGAGTGAAGAGGTGGCCAAAGTAATGGCTGAAGTTGATTTTAAAGTGTTCCATGGAACTTATCTGGATAAACCGAAGAAATTAGGAATGGAAACTACTGCCAGAACTCAGCATATGGTTTCTGCTAAATTTTAATTAACACTTTTATAAATATAAAAAATCAAACATAACGATGCGCAGCTGTTTTTCTGGCGTGATGGAAATTTAAAAAAATATATCAATTAACGTAACACTAACTTGCACTCTCTTACAATCCAATTTCCATATTGTAAACAGCGTGAAAATCTCCACGATTCTAACACAAACTCCATTCAATACACGAAAATAAATGTGACCGCTTTAATGGTTCAGTGTAATTTAAAATTTTGTAGATTTTCTTAAAAATTGGATTCCATCACGTCAGCCAAACAGCTGCGTGTCGTGATTATTAAAACGATCCCTTAGCGTGTTCTCGAGGTCAGAATCTGCACTAAATTTAAAATTACCGAATCTGGCTTTTGCAAATTGGCTAATCAGAAACCACTATCTAAATTAACTGTGAATATAAGATGTTTTAATAAAATTAGGTTACATTGAACATGTAGCGTACCTAATAATTGTATATCTTTATAATATTTCACATTGCATTCCATATATATTATTTTTTCATCCTCTGGAAAAATATTGTTTTCTAAGAAAATCGACAATCTAAATAAAATTTGTTTTTAGTGTGCTTCAATCTTGTAGAGTGGGTTTCTTAAGTAAAAATAAAAAAAAAATAGCATACGAAAATTTGTTATAAACCTCTTCGTTTTCAGTCAATCCGCCATTTTTTATTTTTACAAAAAAGCATCACAGCTTCGGAAATACATAATATATTGAGTTATAATTTGGCGTATGGATTTTATTTATGTTTTAAAAATGTACAAGCCATTTTATTATTTTCAAAATAGTCTTTCGCTTTTTAACATGTTCAATGCTTAATATCACAGAAAACATTAATTTTACAACAAAAATACAAAGAAAAAACTTTTTTTTGGTTTTTTTTTTGTAAGTCAAAGGGTAAACAAGTTGTAGATAAAAAAATGCTCCTAACCTGATCGTATGTGTTGTACACGGCAACGAAAAATCCTTTTCAAAAGCTATCGACAAAAACGTTTTATTTATAGTCAATAAAAAAAAATAAAACTATTTATGTTTGAATTCTAAATAAAGTATCTTTTGAATAATAAATAGAATACGTTTACAAAGAAAAAGATAAATAGAGTATTATTATTTTTGTAGAGTATTAAACAGTACAAAGCACATTATTCCGGTGTGGGTGTGGTTTTAGCTACATGTAAGTTTATTAGCCTAAATTATTATTCAGCAGGTCTCAACTATTATTTTTAGTACTGAGTAAAGTCAATTTTAAGAGATTTTTAATTTTAAAGTTTCTCTTAAAAACTTTGAATTTTGAGAGGAATTCCACATTTTAAATAAAAAAACTCTCTGCGTAACACTTCCTTTAAATAAATTAACATACATTGCAAAATCACGTACAAAATACCATGCTATTGTATAGTTGTGTTTAAATTATTAAAGTTTTATCTTATTTACAAAATTATTCCAAAATTCTCATATTTTGTTAAAGATTTTTTTAATATTGTTTAAGTTACTTTAATCGAGTCAGTTATATAAAGGTGAAATAAGTTTATTGTTTTTGTTAGAATCAAATGATTCTTGGAACCATTATTTTCAACGTAAAAAAGACTGCAGCTTGTCACCGTGAGTTTTAGTGCAAGTATCATGTACACCCACGACCTGTCCACCAGTCACTGCGTTTCCCCCTCAACAGCACTGAGACAGGTTGAGCTGTGGCTACCACCTTTTTTTCCTTTGCTTTTAGAATCATCGAAAAGCTTCACTTTTTTTCTTGAGTACAACATTCTTTTTTTCTCAATTACCGATTATAATCGTTTGCACATTTTTTTTTGTTATGTAATATATTCGTTAGTTCTAGGATTCGGCTTTGCAGGCTCGAATTCTCCAGTGTTCGTAAAAGTGTAACTTCGACGTCAGTGCCAAAGTCAGTTCAAAACTGATTCCGATTAATTTAAGTCTAATAAATCTAAGATTTCACGAGATATTTCATAACTTGCTTTAGAATTGTTAACTGCAGTGAATGAGTGATCGCATGAGCTATACGTAGGGTGGGTTCTTAGAAACATTTCAAGTCCACCTTAAAACCCCCTCGTTTCTGAGTATTTTTACTTTAAAACGTATCAAAAAATAATACATTAATTTTTTTAAAATAAATGTCTGAGACATAAAACCAGAATAGTAAAATTTTGCAATTCTTTTTATAGTCTTCTTCTTTTCTGCTAGGATTATTGTCACTATGTTCAGTAATCTGCCTTCCCTAGCTTCGTCAATTCTATTTCGTTGACGCGTTTCATCTCTCAGCTAACTATATCTATATATTAAATGGTGTACAGATATAGTTTTTGAAGATGGAGGTTCTCCGAAACGCGTCAACGAAAGTAGAATTGACGAAGCTAGGGAAGGCAGATAATTATACTGAACATAGTGAAAATTTTGCACATTTACGATTTTTGCATTATATAATTCTATGGTTTATTTGTTTGCAGTATGCTTACACGCTAGAGATGCTAAAGGACCACTTGAAGCCTGGCAATACAGCCATGGACGTAGGGTGTGACAGAGGGTATCTAACACTGTGCATGGCTGTGATGGTTGGCAGCACTGGATATGCAGTTTTGCATTATATAATTCTATGGTTTATTTGTTTGCAGTATGCTTACACGCTAGAGATGCTAAAGGACCACTTGAAGCCTGGCAATACAGCCATGGACGTAGGGTGTGACAGAGGGTATCTAACACTGTGCATGGCTGTGATGGTTGGCAGCACTGGATATGCAGTTTTGCATTATATAATTCTATGGTTTATTTGTTTGCAGTATGCTTATACGCTAGAGATGCTAAAGGACCACTTGAAGCCTGGCAATACAGCCATGGACGTAGGGTGTGACAGAGGGTATCTAACAGTGTGCATGGCTGTGATGATTGGCAGCACTGGATATGCAGTTTTGCATTATATAATTCTATGGTTTATTTGTTTGCAGTATGCTTACACGCTAGAGATGCTAAAGGACCACTTGAAGCCTGGCAATACAGCCATGGACGTAGGGTGTGACAGGGGGTATTTAACAGTGTGCATGGCTGTGATGGTTGGCAGCACTGGATATGCAGTTTTGCATTATATAATTCTATGGTTTATTTGTTTGCAGTATGCTTACACGCTAGAGATGCTAAAGGACCACTTGAAGCCTGGCAATACAGCCATGGACGTAGGGTGTGACAGAGGGTATCTAACAGTGTGCATGGCTGTGATGGTTGGCAGCACTGGATATGCAGTTTTGCATTATATAATTCTATGGTTTATTTGTTTGCAGTATGCTTACACGCTAGAGATGCTAAAGGACCACTTGAAGCCTGGCAATACAGCCATGGACGTAGGGTGTGACAGAGGGTATTTAACAGTATGCATGGCTGTGATGGTTGGCAGCACTGGATTTGCAGTGGGAGTTGATAATTGGATAGACGACTTAACAAGGATCAATCACACTGTTTCCCAATATATGCCTTCACTCTTAGAAAGTGAAAGGGTTAGAATTGTAGGTAAGATTATTATAATAGTACAGACAATACGATTTCAGTTTAGTTTTAACATCGAAATTTTTTGACCGTAAAATATTACCTAATGTGTAACGATGTTTTCAGTTTAAAATGTTACGAAATCGAATAAGGAAATGTTTGCTCTTATATAATTCTATTTAAACGTTCGTTTTCATTTCGACACTGGCGCGGTTGATCGATGAAGTGGCTCATTATCCGCTGTAGCATTTCCTGTATTGACTGCTCCACTTCCTGAACATGTAAATGAAGTTAAGGTTGCAGAACGTCTCGGAAAATTTGATTTGATTCACAAAAAGTGATCCGAGACTCTGTTTTGGAAAACGTGCAAGCTAATTTTAAGATGAGTTATTTCCAAAACTCCGCTCCAAAGTTATTTCTAAGTGCGTTCATTGAGCGTTGCTATAACTTGTTGCCACCAACGTTCAGCCGAGTGTCTCCAATGGCGTCTTGAGAGAAATGTAACAAATAAATCAGAAGACACTCATCGATAAACAGTATCCTTTGAGCGAGCAAAACTTTCCACGAACAAAAACTTTAGAATGGGTTTTTATTAACCTCTTCCAGCCAACACTTTGCCTACGCGCAAGGATAACACTGTCCTTCCTCACGAGCAACAAATCCTTGCTGTACCTTCTCCAGCCAACACTTTGCCTACGCGCAAGGATAACAGTGTCCTTCCTCACGAGCAACAAATCCTTGCTGTACCTCCTCCAGCCAACACTTTGCCTACGCGCAAGGGTAACAGTGCCCTTCCTCACGAGCAACAAATCCTTGCTGTACCTCCTCCAGCCAACACTTTGCCTACGCGCAAGGGTAACAGTGTACTTCCTCACGAGCAACAAATCCTTGCTATACCTCCTCCAGCCAACACTTTGCCTACGCGCAAGGGTAACAGTGTCCTTCCTCACGAGCAACAAATCCTTGCTGTACCTCCTCCAGCCAACACTTTGCCTACGCGCAAGGATAACAGTGTCCTTCCTCACGAGCAACAAATCCTTGCTGTACCTCCTCCAGCCAACACTTTGCCTACGCGCAAGGGTAACAGTGTACTTCCTCACGAGCAACAAATCCTTGCTGTACCTCCTCCAGCCAACACTTTGCCTACGCGCAAGGGTAACAGTGTCCTTCCTCACGAGCAACAAATCCTTGCTGTACCTCCTCCAGCCAACACTTTGCCTACGCGCAAGGGTAACAGTGTACTTCCTCACGAGCAACAAATCCTTGCTGTACCTCCTCCAGCCAACACTTTGCCTACGCGCAAGGGTAACAGTGTCCTTCCTCACGAGCAACAAATCCTTGCTGTACCTCCTCCAGCCAACACTTTGCTTACGCGCAAGGATAACAGTGCCCTTCCTTACGAGCAACAAATCCTTGCTCTACCTCCTCCAGCCAACACTTACACTTTGCTTACGCGCAAGGGTAACAGTGTGCTTCCTCACGAGCAACAAATCCTTGCTGTACCTCCTCCAGCCAACACTTTGCTTACGCGCAAGGATAACAGGTCCTTCCTCACGAGGAACACATCCTTGCTGTACCTCATTCAGCGCTAAACTGGCCTTTAACCACGATCACGTAATCTTGTGCAACTATAATTTTATAAGGACAGGTAAGTCGAGAAGTAAGACTGATTTTACGAACACTCCAATTTCTGTTACCGCCACAGTTTTCACAATCTCATACATTATTTTTCACGTGGATTATATTCGTCTAAAGTTCCTTATCCATTTTTTTTTTTTTTTATAACACAAAATCTTCCATATTACGGTTATCTAAATTTCCTCTGAGTTTTTGTGCTTAGCCGTGCAACAAAAAATGTTTATTTTAACGCCAAAGTATTGTTAACACTGACTGCTAACTGTTGTTTCCATAGCGACCAAATGATAAAACAAATGGTACTATAATCATTGCTCCACCTTTTACATTACATACTTTATTTATAAAGACAGGCCGCAATCAATAGAACATTCCATGTATCAAAATTACAGCTTACAAATATTTCGCTCAGCTCAAAAGATTGTTACGTATTGACAGTTAGTTTAACTTGGCCTTAGAGACACCTTACACATGCTGGCTTTTATCTAACTACATTTTGATAAATCTAACTATATTTAGACCATTTCACGTACAATTTATGTTTTATAAGTCCAGCATAATTTTATTTTCATTAATAATGTCAGTTTACTCAAAGCTTAATAATAAACTTGCAGAAGCGTCACATGACCTGTACGAAGGGTTTCCAGACTACGGCCCCTACGATGCGATCCATGTTGGGATTTTAGGCTATGAAGCGCCAAAAGTAGTGAGTATCCATTAATAATGTCAGTTGACTCAAAGCGTAATAATAAACTTGCAGAAGCGTCACATGACCTGTACGAAGGGTTTCCAGACTACGGCCCCTACGATGCGATCCATGTTGGGATTTTAGGCTATGAAGCGCCAAAAGTAGTGAGTATAACAAAATGCGATCGTGAATAACAGATTTTAATCTATATAAATGAAACAAAAGTATCTAACGTTCACTTTTTGTAATGGGGTCAAGTGAAACAACCGAAAGAAAATTTTGTGACACGTTTTGACGTGCGTTTCATAAAAAATTCAATTTTCAAAGCTATTGATAAAAACAATTTTTGTGTGTAAAACTGAATTTTTTTGTTTTTATTTTAAGGCGAAAAGTACATAGCCTCCCTAAATGTAAGTGTGAGTGTAAAGTGTTAAAGTCGTAAGTGTAGTGTTGTAAGTGTGTATGTGTTAGAATCGGGTACCGCGAGGGACGTCTAAATTCTCTCAATAGGTGCAGCTAGTCTCTATTCCCTACGGGGAATGTGTAAAACTGAAGGAAACATATCTTCTCTACATCAAATATAACACTTTTTTTTTTTTTTTTAACGTCCGACTATTGTGCACACTTGGGCTAATGCAGACAATGGGATGATTTATAGCGTATGAAAATGCCAAGCCCTGGCCGGGAATCAAACCCGGGTCCTCGGGGTGAAAGCCTAGTGTCAACTAGGCCATCGAGGCGGCCAAATATAACACAATTATACTTATAAAGATATATTTGTACTTTTCCAAAATACCTGGCGTATCTATCCAATGTATCTGGCGATTTATTAGAGAAAATTTATGTCACTGTCTCAATTAAATGTTTGTTTTATTAGTTTTATTATTAGTTTATTAGTTTATTAGTTTATTAGTTTATTAGTTTATTAGTTTATTAGTTTATTAGTTTATTAGTTTATTAGTTTATTAGTTTATTAGTTTATTAGTTTTATTGTTTTATTAGTTGCTGAAACAGCTTAAAAACGGAGGCAGACTGGTGACACCGGTAGCAGAATATGAAGGATATTACAGCAATTAAATGTTTGTTTTATTAGTTGCTGAAACAGCTTAAAAACGGAGGCAGACTGGTGACACCGGTAGCAGAATATGAAGGATATTACAGCAATTAAATGTTTGTTTTATTAGTTGCTGAAACAGCTTAAAAACGGAGGCAGACTGGTGACACCGGTAGCAGAATATGAAGGATATTACAGCAATTAAATGTTTGTTTTATTAGTTGCTGAAACAGCTTAAAAACGGAGGCAGACTGGTGACACCGGTAGCAGAATATGAAGGATATTACAGCAATTAAATGTTTGTTTTATTAGTTGCTGAAACAGAAAAACGGAGGCAGACTGGTGACACCGGTAGCAGAATATGAAGGATATTACAGCAATTAAATGTTTGTTTTATTAGTTGCTGAAACAGCTTAAAAACAGGAGCAGACTGGTGACACCGGTAGCAGAATATGAAGGATATTACAGCAATTAAATGTTTGTTTTATTAGTTGCTGAAACAGCTTAAAAACGGCAGACTGGTGACACTGGAAACAGCTTAAAAACGGTAGGTAGCAGAATATGAAGGATATTACAGCAATTAAATGTTTGTTTTATTAGTTGCTGAAACAGCTTAAAAACGTTAAACATGTTTGTTTTATTAGTTTGCTGAAACAGCTTAAAAACGGAGGCAGACTGGTGACACCGGTAGCAGAATATGAAGGATATTACAGCAATTAAATGTTTGTTTTATTAGTTGCTGAAACAGCTTAAAAACGGAGGCAGACTGGTGACACCGGTAGCAGAATATGAAGGATATTACAGGATGTCTATAGTCGACAAAAGCATGAACGGAACCGTTACTAGACGGCGGGAACCCGGCGTGTTTAGGAAAGTACCAAAAGAACTGAACCCTGATAACCACGACGATTTAACACAAACAGACGAAGATATTGATTACATTCAGTCTGATTGAAAATCAGGTAAGTGGACATTTCTGAAATAATTGAAAGTTATTTTATAAAATAAAATTCGTGTGAAGTAATGGTTATTTATATCCTATTGTGTTAATCAACAATTGTTTTTAAATGTTTTGTGGTAATTTTCTTAGCCCTAGACAAAAAAGTAGCAATTAAAATAGAAGTGCTTACTGTGTTGAGTATACTGATCTGCCTTCCCTAGCTTCGTCAATTCTACTTTTGTTGGCGCGTTTCGGAGTACCTCCATCTTCAAAAACTATCTATACTGGTCACTAATATTATGGCCCGTCCTATTTATACTATCTCCACGCCTATCTAAACTACCTCGCATCCACACTGTATTCTGTATACACCATTCTTACTATATTTGTCCTTTTCTTCTATATTCTTTGTCAAATAAGGAACAAACTGACAAAGAATATAGAAGAAAAGGACAAATACAGTAAGAAGGGGTGTACAGAATACAGTGTGGATGCGAGGCAGTCTGCATAGGACAAACGGGACGAAAATTTAGAACTAGGTTTAAAGAACATGTAAGATCATTCAAATACGGTAAAAATTATTCAAATTATGTGTCATATTTAATAAAAGAGTGACACATACCTCGAGAAATAGAAAACTCCATGAAAGTACAACATATGGCAGAAAAAGGAAGACGTATGAACATTTTAGAGAACTTGGAAATTTTTAAATCTAAATTAACGGGAGAAAACATAATAAATGAACAGATATCGTCGCAAGCTGATTTTACGTTTAAAAATCTTAAAATTTTCAAAAATTAACAGGAGTGACGACCGTTGAAGAGAAAGTTTGAAAGGAGCCAATCAGAAGCGAGCGAAAACGTATGATTTTGAAGAGCCAATTAGAAGCGAGCACGGCAGATTTAATGTACACGTGTTAAATACAGGAGGGGTACGAAGTGGAGATGGTATAAATAGGACGGGCCATAATATTGGTGACCAGTATAGATATAGTTTTTGAAGATTGAAGTTCTCCGAAACACGTCAACTAAAGTAGAATTGACGAAGCTAGGGAAGGCAGATCATACTCATCACAGTGACAATAATCCTAGCAGAAATGAATATAAAAAGAATTAGAAGTGCTTAGTTTAATAAAATTGCAGAAACTAGTACTGGTTTAATTTTCACCTTATGCGAATTTCAGTTGCAAAGTGATCTATTGCAAGTTATTGTAAGGTCAAAACATTTTATTTACTTTAATACTGTCGTGGTTTATTTTTGTAACAATAAAATGTTTGTTTTGTCTGTGTGTGTGAGTTTTTTAGTTGATATTATTTTATTGTTATAATTTTGTTACAGATTTCTGATTTTATCATTCTTTGATATCCATTATTCACACAGAAAGACAAATAACTAATGGATCACCAATTCAACTGTAGAAAACTTGCACAGCGCTAACCTTCCCATTAAAATACAAACATAATATATAAATGAAATTATTTTTAAAAATTTTCTTTTCACTTTTTCACTGTCCGAAATAACATTCTCACTCCATAATCCTCACCCAAAGAATGTGTAATTATAACATAACAAAGAGTACTTTCCAAAGTCTCAATTGTTTGCTCTCTTCTCCGACGTTTAAGACAGTTAAAATTTGTACAATTACATGTCAAGAAGCTCGCAAAAAAGGTCAAGTGCTGTAATTAATAACGACTAATTTTTATGAGAAAAGTAGGGAAATTGCAAAAACAGCATATTCTGCAAATAATTGAAAAGTAAATATTCAGCTTATGATATTTCTGTACAACTTTCCTACGTTACTTTTAAACGTTTTTTCGCAAAGCAAATTACACATTATTTTGAACCAAATAATTGAATGGTGTAAACTGTTTATGAAAAAAATTTTTATTAGGTATTTGAAAAATGAAATTTTTGAGCAGCCGGTCATTATAGTAAGACCTACACCAAGGTGTAAAAACAATTCTAACTTCTAGAACACAATTTGAGGTGTCATTAATAATTGTTGACTTTTACGTAATGTATAATTACATGAGAGTGTGTGTGTGTGTGTGTGTGTTATTATTATTAATAATAAGAGTGTGTGTGTATATATATTATTATTATCTGCGTATAGACCCTGTTGGATCACGCAAAGCACTCCGACTCATGTCTTGTTCCTTCTAATCCTCCACACCTCCCTCATCCTGTCCCCATGGATCCTCTTCCGCTCCTCCGTCCATTTTACCCCTGCTCTCTTTGGGATTTCATTCTCTGGGACCTTCCAACCGAGCATCTTTCTCCTGTATGCGTGTCTATCTTCAACACACACACACACACACACACACACACACACACACACACACACACACACACACACACACACACACACACACACACACACACACACACACATATATATATATATATATATATATATATATATATATATATATATATATATATATATACTATATTAGAATATTTTTAATTGACTTTCGACTTAAGACTATATTATGTATTATCAAAGTCAACAATTCTATGTAATGTTTTTTGTAAGCTTGAAAATAATTGCGAGATTAGTTACAGAAAGAATTAAGTCGTTATTTGTAAATAGATTTATAACCACTACCCAAGAGGATTTTTTTTAACTGCGACATTTTTACTCATAACTTATTTCTTTGACTTCAGTATTTCCGTTATTTTTCTTTAATTTGAACATGTTTATCCATTCATTTTTTTTTATTAGGCAAAATTGTATTGTTTCTTCTTTTTCAATTCCTACTATTAGTTCACACTCTCCCTATATATTTATTTATATATCTTGTTTAAATTTTCAATCGTTAATAAAATACTTTCTATTCGTCCTCTTTCAAAAAAAATTTTTAACTTGTAGTGGATGACACTTTATGTTATTACAGTTTTTTGTCAGATATTAATATCGCATATTTGTACAGACTATACGATAGGATTTTATTTAAATAACACTTATGTCTAGCCTATCTTGGTTTTAGGAATCGCAGCACGCAGCTGTCTCGCTGACGTGATGGAAGCACATGACCTTATTCTGTCTCTTTTGTCCCGTCAGATTGTTGTATTAAGATTTGTACTCGGCCACCTCCTATTCAAGGACCTCTTTATTATTAATCAACCGTAAGTGACCTGTGTACTTTGCCCATCACCACCTAAACTGTATTGATGGGTCTGTATGAATAATTAATGCGGTATCCATGACAACGTCATCCATTTATTAATGATGTTGACAGAAGACTACGAAACACATTTAAGACATTGAATTATGTTTCTACGATACTGGCGAAAATACGATTCAACAGCAATTCAAACAGCTTAATAAACTGTGTATTAAAAATATTAACAATAGTCAAAAGTAAACAATAGTTTCAAATATAGTGTGTATTTGAACAATTTTTGTTTTAATATTGTTTAAATACTGTATTCTGTATACAGTATTTATGTGTACAGTGTATGTGTGAGTCGGAATAAATTGTACATTATGGGGAATGGTGATACATACCCACATGTGTCAGTGTGTGTATGTGGGTGGGTGGGTGTACGTGTGTGTGTGTGTGTGTGTGTGTGTGTGTGTGTGTGTGTGTGTGTGTGTGTGTGTGTGTGTGTGTGTGTGTGTGTGTGTATGTGTGTGTGTGTGTGTATGTGTGTGTGGTGTGTGTGTGTGTGTGTGTGTGTGTGTGTGTGTGTGTGTGTGTGTGTGTGTGTGTGTGTGTGTGTGTGTGTGTGTGTGTGTGTGTGTGTGTGTGTGTGTGTGTGTGTGTGTGTGTGTGTGTGTGTGTGTGTGTGTGTGTGTG
>CM040190.1:106177868-106210368 GCA_022606455.1 Callitettix versicolor | reverse complement strand
TTACCTAGAGGGACCTTTTTAAAAGCCGTATTATGGAAATGCCCTTTGAGGATGTCCCATATTTCTTGATGTTTATTTGATTCACCTATTGACAGCAGACCCAACCAGACACTGAGAAACCCCTACTGTCGGCTCTGGTCCAGTTAACTCTGATGCAGATCCCAATCCAGTCAGTTTGTTTGCCGCCTCGACCACAACTTTCTTATTCCCCGGAACATGGTTTTCCAGGGAGAGTTGCTCTTTAAAAGCACTGAGGTTATAAGGTAATCACAGACCAGTTTAAACTTAATTGTTGGATCTGTGAGTGCTTAAATCCTAGCCTGTCTGTATAAATGTGAATTCGGGACTTCTTGAAAAGCGCCACTAAAATTTTCCCAAACACAGTCATTAATACCTCTGCTTGTACTAGCGTGGCGTATTGTCCCAGAGTAACAACGCGTTCACTTCCGGTTTCAAACCATAAACCGGAACTTCTAAGTCCACATAATAAAAGTAATGGTTTTTATTTGAACGTCTCTCCGTCGTTGTGTGTGCGGAAGGCACATTGCTGGTTACAAAACAAGTAGTGTAATATAGATGAAGTGGCACGCAAGTATAGTCCACCCATTAGTCCATTTTCCATTTTTCAAATATTGTTTTAACACGTATCATGTTTTAGGGCTGGTTGTGATGCTGGATTTTGCGCGACGAGTGCCAATATAGTATTGCATAGAATAGTATATTTACCACATTGTGTGCTATTGCGTACATACAACTATAATTGTGACTAATTATAAACAGCTGATTTCGCACAACAGCTGTTGTTTCAATATCATGTCAATTGAGGTTATGTTATGTTCAAAATAATTTTTTTTTTAAATTGACAATAAAATTATTTAAAAAAATATGTTTTAAGTGAACAACAAAGAATAAGAAAAAATTAACTATAAAAACTACAACGATTAGAAAGTAAATTAATTCGAGAAAATTAAATTAACGATGAAAATGTTACAATAACCGAATTGTGACTGAAGGGCAACATCAACTATTACGAGGAATCGAATTTAACTGAATTTAACGAGGAATCGAGAAAAACATGATTTATACTTTTAGTTCGATAACAGGAATTTTTTAAGAACTTTTTGGTATAAAAGAATTTACAAATTATACTGTACAGTATTAGTTCTGCACAAAATACATAGCGGCCTCGGTGGCCTAGTTGATAGCGTACTTTCACCCCGAGGATCCGGGTTCGATTCCCGGTCAAGGCTTGGCATTTTCATACGCTATAAATCATCCCATCGTCTGCATTAGCCAAGTGTGCACAATAGTTGGACGTTAAACACAAAAAAAATACATAAAGAAAGCCTATTGGTCGATATGTACCCAAAAAGTCCTATTTGTAAACTAAACAGAAAATTTTAAAATTTTGCCAACACTATAGGAAACGGGAGATGTGTGTAGGTCATAATAAAAAGGTTAATGACTGCACGACAAAGCTGTAAGGAAAGCAAACCTGTTATCCGTATCTCTCAAATTTCTATCCTAGGCTTTATTAGTGGCTCCTACTTTTTAAACTTTAAAAACCAGTTCTTTTTAAAATTTTGAATGGTGTTTATATATTTGTGATTTGAATTTAAATTTACTTTATTAAGAACCTTCTTCTCTGAGAATGATCAATCAGAATTTCTGAGATTATAGAACCATTCTCTGAGATACAAAAGTGTTTTAAATTTAAATAAAAATTTCAAAATCCTATTCTCATTTTACTGTTTCCATCATACATTTGGTTCTGAAGCTAATGACTAAAAATTACAAAGATTTTCCCATAATTTTAATTATAAATGAACACTGAGGTTAGTACACGTTAGAGCTGGAAATTTCTTTTATTTAAAATTTGCTACACTGACTTTTGTTATGCATCTTCGTGTGTGATCAATAATTGAGCAAACTCTGCTGAATCGATTTTAACAACTAACCTAATTTTAACTTTTTTTTATGACAGTAAAGTTTACAAGTTTGAGGGGAATTGTTCTAGTTTTTAGTAAAATCGTAGGACCTTCTTTGAGAAAATAAGACGACAATTTTTTCTAACAAATAATGACTTTTAAAAACTTTTTCGAACAATTTTAAGCAAACCAGACCGATATATAAAAACTAGTTAAAATTAAAATGGACAATTCTAGTAAAATTTCGTGATGATTTTTTTCACAATCACCATTCTTTATACCGTGTACTAAATTCATGAGATTTTTTTGTAATGTTTTTTTTTAATCTCATTTACAAAAACCGTGAACTGTATTTGAGAAGCAGGGCCTCCTCGTTCAATATATTCAGCTTCAGTCCCGGTTGACACTGTGCCATTAATATCTTCATACATTATGCAAAACACTCCACATAACGGCCATTGTGGTTCTGTAATATGAATAATTTAGTCTGGTTTCCTGAGAATACCAAAGAGAATACATAATGTGGTATAATACGGAATTAACGCAATAACACCTTGTTTTGGCAAGTGCCTTGTCTTCATCACAAGTCGTGCGCCTGTGGCATGTACAGATAGATGGCGGTCCAAGAAATATCGTTCGGAAACCATAACGTTAGCCACAAAACAGGAAAATTGGATTGTTTTTTTCAAAATCGGTTCATCAAATGTTGCTGAAATTCAGAACACAACCTACGTTACTGTACCAAAACTAAAAGTAATTTATTGTTAGATAGGTTTCGAAAGGGCAGCACAAGGCTTAGTAAGAACGTTAGGGGATAATGATGTTATCGTTACAAAGGCGGATAAGGGGAACGCGATAGTGTTGATAAATAAGGAAGATTACATACGAAAAACCGAAGAGTTTATAACGAAGAAAGAGTGCAAAAACGGGGGAAAAAATAAAACTGATATATATATATATATATATATATATATATATATATATATATATATATATATATATATATATACACACACACAGGATGAGGGAGGTGTGGAGGATTAGAAGGAACAAGACATGAGTCGGAGTGCTTTGCGTGATCCAACAGAGTCTATGCGCAGATAATAATAATAATAATAATAATATATATATATATATATATATATATATATATATATATATATATATATATATCAAAAGGAAATTAAAAAGGTAGTCCAAAATTCAAAACACTTAATCCAAGAAAACTAGTATATAAATATGAATCCAAGCGTGCCTGTAATGAGATAAAAAAAAACAGTATAGATATAGTTTTTGAAGATGGAGGTTCTCCGAAACGCGTCAACAAAAGTAGAATTGACGAAGCTAGGGAAGCAGATCATTATACTCAACATAGTGACAATAATCCTAGCAGAAAAGAAGAAGAATACAAAATGAATACACAACTTCACGCTAAAATCTAATGAAACTATTTTTATAAATAATTTCGACTTTCCTCTTTTTCCACATGATTTTCCGGAAAAAAGCAACAGATAAAAAAATTTGTATTATATTTTCCACGGTTAATTTTCACTCGCTGTACATTTTTTTTAAATTATTAAATATTGAAGCGATTCGAATAGACAATCTACTATATATAGTTCAGTTAATGAAAGTTTCAACCATTAACAGAACTCTATCAGAGAAACATTTTTACAAAATCCCCCCTTACAGTTTCAAAATGCCAATATTTGCCGAACAATTTTTGGCTCTGTTACTAATAATCGGATAGATTTATTTTGGTTTTGTTTTGTTTTCGGGTTCTTGTCGGTTCTCTTTATAATTATGTTACATTATAGTCTAGAAACTAGACGATGAGATTATGCAACCCCATGCACTGCGATCAACGGAACAGCTATTTGTGCAACTAAACACCTTAAGTACTAATTTAGCAGATTATTAATGCCCTAATTAAGTTCCAATCTTACGACCGGATACGTACTTTTGAAAAAAATTGATTTAAATTAAAATTTTATTTTAATTTCTTAAATTTTCTTAAAATAATTTGAAAACTGAAGAAGATAACGTAAAAAATGATAAAATACCAAAATTTAACTTTTTTTACTGGATATGTTGGTATTTATTTTTATTTTTCTAGGATAAAAATTAATTAAGATACATCTGTACTTGAGCGGGGGGACCACTTCAAATTCAAAAAGCTTAAAAAACTCAAGGCCTCAAAATATTTCAACTTATAATGACTTATAGCCCTTAAAATTCCCTGAAAATTTATTTTTGGAGCGAACAAATAGCTTAAAACTTACATCGTTAAAAACAATCGTTATAAGGGGTTGTTACTAAGGGTTGAAACGTTATAGCACATCATAAATTAGGTTTAGAACATTGAACAATGTTTATTCTATATATTAACAACATTTATACCGTTAAAATGCTTATATCTATACTTTTCATAATATATATCATAAGAGGTAGTTTGTAAGGGTTGAAACGTTACAGTAATCATAAATTATATTGTAGTGTACTAAATAAAATTTATTTCATATTTTTATAAGAATTTAACCTTAAAATTACTTGTACCTATGCTTTTCACATTTTATAACACGAAGGGTTGTTTTTAAGGGTTAAAACATTACAATAAATTATATTATTTAAGAAGGGATTTTAAATTATTATATACGCACTATTAAATCATACACCAGAAAACTATATTTTTGTTATTACGTCATAGAAGGTGGTTAATAAGAATTGAACCTTTGAACCACACCATTAATTACGCTGCTTATCGTAGACAAATATTAATTATAGACATTTAAATGTGATTTCAGAATATAACACGTTTCGTAGTTTTTTGTCCTCACAAGGGGCAATTTTATCCTCACATCCAAAAAAAAGCCCATCGGGAATATATAGATATTGATCTAGGATGTAAGATAAGCTTTATTACAAATTTTCATGAAAATCGATGCTTCAGCAAAGAATTTCGGAGCAATATTCTATTTTTACCATCAATTACTAGATTCTATATAACGATATACAATATTATGTTTCTTCTATGTGTTATGTTAACGTTGGGGAGGGAGAAGCAAACAAAAGTGTTTAGCGTGCTACGCGTCCAATCATTGTCAGTAATAGGATTTAAATAATTTGCGAATAAAGTGTTTGTTAATGGATTATATCTGTGCAAGGAGGAGTGCAGATCACTTGAACTACATTAGTTAAATCCATATACGAGGAGTGTTCAGAAAGTAACGAGAATTTTAATTTTTTGAACAAAATATTTATTTATTATCTACATTGATGTTGTCGCCTTCAAAATAGTCCCCATTCAAGATTATGCACTTGTGCCAGCGCTTCTTCCAATCCTCGAAACACTTCTCAAACTCGATCTTTGAGGTAGCCTTTAGTTCTTTCAGCGATGCGCTTTTAATGTCATCTACGGCTGTAAAACGACGGTCCTTTAAGGTTCTCTTTATTTTTGGAAATAGGAAAACGTCACACGGAGCCATGTCTGGCGAATATGGAGGCTGGGGCATCGTTACAGTACTGTTTTTGGCCAAAAATTCACGAACAAGCGTAGAAGTGTGAACTGGTGCATTATTTTGGTGCAAAAGCCATGAATTGTTTTTCCACAGATCCGTGCGTTTTTTTCGGATTGCTTCACGCAAACGGTGTTGAACTTTTAGGTAGTACTCCTTATTGAAATTTTCACCTGGTGGCAGGAATTCATGATAT
The DNA here is from genome assembly GCA_022606455.1 of Callitettix versicolor. Classification (NCBI taxonomy): domain Eukaryota; kingdom Metazoa; phylum Arthropoda; class Insecta; order Hemiptera; family Cercopidae; genus Callitettix; species Callitettix versicolor. The sequence goes on along the minus strand of CM040190.1, from coordinate 106,204,729 downwards.
GCCATTAATATCGAAGAACATAGTGAGCATAACCTTCACGTTCGACCGCATTTGTCGAGCCTTTTTCGGTCTTGGCGAGCCAGAATGCCTCCACTAGGATGATTGAGCCTTAATTTCGACGTCATATCCGTAAACCCATGTTTCGTCACCTGTTTATAATACGTTTCAGTAATTCTGTATCGTCGTTGACTTCATTTAGTGACTCCTGAGCTACTTCCATTCGCCGCTGTTTTTGTTCAAAATTCAACAATTTTGGAACGAATTTTGCTGCCGCGCGTTTCATGCACAAAACATTGGAAACAATGTCATGACATGATCCAATCGGTATGCCAACATCATCAGCGACCTCTCTAATTGTGATTCGGCGATTGTTCATAATCATTTCTTTCACTTTTTCCACGTTTTCATCGGTTGTTGGTGTGCTGTGACGTCCAGGGCGTTCGTCATCTTCAACGTAAACTCTTGCTTTACTCATAGCAGACTCAACATATGCCTTTATTAACATTTCACATACTTTGTTACACTTTATTCCATTTTTTACGAGGAAATAACTATAAACTAGAATTTATAAATATAATTTTTATATTTACACAAGTTTTGATTCAGAAGCCCCACCTTACCACCTAAGGGCTATTTCACTATCCACCGCCTGTAGACTGCTGTGTTCTGGATTTGCAAACCCACCAGATGTTTAAGAGACATTATATCTCAAAGCGATAAGTGCTTACAGAATGGATCATCCTATTACCACTGGCTTGTTCTATACCTAAATCTCTTATGACATAAAGCTGATTTTATATTTACATTGTTGTTGCTATTTAAATATGTACAGTTTCATTCTATATAATACAGATCAGTTTTCTTCCTAGTGATACGTTGGTGAGTTTAAACATGATGTACCACTAAAATGTTAACACACTGGAGAACAGACTAAGTGGCCTTTTCTGCACTCCCTGTAACTGCTACATCATTTTTTGCAAGCACAAAATAGCAGCACATCACCTGGAGCAAATGTTTTAGTTGTTGCAATCAGTTTTGGTGATTTTTTCAAACTTCGAAGCAATGAATGACCCTTAATAACAAAAAAAAAATTTAACCAAAAAACCCAATAAAAAAAATGAAAAAACCTAGAAAAACGAGAACCAAAAAAACTTAAAAACAAAAATACAAAAAGGAAAGAAATTATAATAATTAAAAAATTTTAAAAAATTGAAAACCAAAAAAACGATTGTATAAATAAGTTGAAAATAGCAAGAAAAATCGAGAACAAAAAAACTAGAAATCAAATACGTAATAAAAAAAAATTGAAAAGAAATACAAAAAGTAATGCATATAAAAAATGAAGAAACAAGATCGCAAAAGGACAAACCCACACACAAAAAATTAAGGAATAGTGAAGAAACCTGAAGATTGAAATAAACCTAACAAACACTGTAACGAAGTAATGTATGACCCGTAAGAACAAAAAAATGTAAAACCAAAAACCCTATAAAAAATTAATCTTTTTTTTAGTGTCTCATCTTCTCTTATTCAGTCGTACAAATATAAGCGTACCATTATAAAAGTGCTTGAATCACAAATTCACTATTTCAGAATGATAAAGAAATATATCAGAACTGAAATGAACTTTTCGCACAAATATTACGTTCACAACTAACGAAGTAACGGTCATGCCGTGCTCATAAATCAAACAGATAGGCTCTGTGAATGCCTTACTTAGCCTTCTTATTTCACTCACGTCTTTATCCTGGTTTCCAGATTGGAAGTTATTTATTTTCAAAAAATATTTATAATTCATAAAGTAAAGAAAGACCTTCCTTATTTGAAAATACGCAACAAAACATGATAAAAGCTTTCTCCTCAAATATGAATGAACACATTTCCCTTAAAGAATGAGCTAATGAGACGATAATAATGGTAATACCAAAAGCTGGACTCATTAAATGCACTGTAAATTTAGCGCCTAGAACATTTTTTGAGGAGTCATTAAAATTTTTATGATTTTGAACAAGTTTGCTCTTCAGTAATATTTGAATTAAAGTATATTACACAAAGAGCTTTATTTTCTCTTTGCTTCTTCACATTCTTAATTTCTAATTATTATTATATATTAGAACCGATCGCTGAATATATTATTTTTATATAAAACAGATTGACAAAATACCATTACTCTTTGTTTTTTTGGTGAATATATTCCATATTACTTTTTTGGTATCAAGTTCTATTTATATTTATATTTATTATTTATATCTAGTTTATTATTTAATATTTAAATATTAATATTAAATATTAATATTTAATAAATAAATAAATAATATTTAATATTATTTATATTTATATTTAGTTCTATTTATATTTATTATTTATCAAGTTCATTTAAAATTTGTAAACATTTAAAGAACCATGGTTCATTAAAATATTAAGAAAACAAAATGATTTTTTTGTATTTTTAAGTACAAACATTTGTACATTTTTTCATATTTCATTATGATAGCAATGACTGTCTTAAGGAAAAAACAATGATTTGGTTTTTTGAAGTAAAAATATTTTTATTTTTTTCCGTATGTCAATATGAATTCATGTAATACTTACGGAAGAAACATTAATTTTCTGTATGAAGAACAAAAATTTATAAATGTTTCTGTATTTCAGAGTAAGTTCAATAAAAAATTTGACTTGGAAAACAATAAGTTTGTTTTTGAAGTAAAAAAATGTTTAGATTTTCCGTATTTCAGTATTCACTATACTTTCTACTGTATTCAATTAATTTCTTATAATTAATTTCTTAATTAATAATTCTTAATCCTAATATTAATTAATTAATAATTCTTAATTTATATTAATTGAATACAGTATTCAATTAATTTCTTAAGAAATAACAATACGTTTTTTGAAGTACAAAAATAAACAGGTTTTTACTTATGTCAGTATGAGTTAAATACAATGAAAAGAAGACCGTTGTTGGTTTTGAAGTACAAAAAGTATGGATTTTTGGCATTTAAGTAAAACTTCAATAAATAAATAATGGAAAACACGATTTTTATTTTGAAGTAATATATATATATTATTATTATCTGCGTATAGACCCTGTTGGATCACGCAAAGCACTTCGACTCATGTCTTGTTCCTTCTAATCCTCCACACCTCCCTCATCCTGTCCCCATGGATCCTCTTCCGCTCCTCCGTCCATTTTAGCCCTGCTCTCTTTGGGATTTCATTCTCTGGGACCTTCCAACCGAGCATCTTTCTCCTGTCTGCGTTCCTGTCTTTAATGTCTGTTGAGTCTATTCCTGCGTCATGTAGGTCTATTCTGACTTGTGCGATCCACGACGTTGTTGATTTGACTCCTTGTATATACTTAAAGATTCTGTTGGCAAGTCTCGTTGTTGGGAGTCTACTGATGTGTCCATAGAACCGAAGCTTCCTTCTTCTGATATCTGCTGCCAGGTTCGATATCTTCTCTGTGGTCTTACGGGAGTGCAACCTGTATCTGTCTTCTGTTAATCTCGGGCCAAGGATCTTCCTCAAGATTTTGCGTTCTTCCTTCAAAATATCCTCCAAGGTAGCTTTTGTGTGGAGTGCCAGCGTCTCGCTAGCATATAATACCTCCGGTTTTATGACTGTGTTATAGTGTCTCAATTGTGTGTGCGTCGATATACATCTCTTATTGTAGATATCACGCGTTATACCAAGAGCCCAAGGTAAATTTTCAGTTTAAAATCTGAACTATTCCTTTTTGTTCAGACAAGTTCTATGCATTTCAGTAGTAAATGATATTTTGTGTAAATCGATGTCTATTTTTATTTTAAAAACAAATTAAACAAATCTTATCAAACTGAGTCCGTGCTCTACTGGGAGATAGAACGAGATTGAAAGAGAAGAAGATTATATTTTTATTGGTGATTGGTTTTGTGTTTGAAGTAGGAGATTGATAAACAAAGTTCAGCGCCATCTTTGTTTAAAATATATATTGGTTGAATAGCATTGTGTCATTCAACGAAATTTTATCATTCTCCTATAAAGTATTACTGAACTAATTATCTTATAGTGTGTGTAAATATTGACACATATACAGATTCAATTACAGTATAGTTTGTTATACATACGTATTCAAATTCTAAGACAAAATGAATTTGAATTTTTATTTTAAGTCTCGAAGTTAAAATTTAAATTATTTGTTGTTTAAAGTTGCTGTTAACTTCATTTAGTGTAAATTTTCTTTAGTATTTTCCACTGTAGTAATAAAATATTATTAATTAATAAATAAGTATAAAAAGAAGTAAAACATCGTTAAAAAGTTAATAAAATATATGAAAGCGTAAAGTAAAATAATTATAATTAAAAATTACAAAAGTGTAAAATACTGTAATATAAAATACTATAATAATAAAATAATAAGAGTAAATATAGTCTGTTTAGCCGCAAAACGTAAATAAAGAGCAGTTAGTTATTGTAATAAATTCTGTGTAATTTTGTATAACAAATATTCTGCAATGTCCTCAGTTGTGTCACCGATTTTTGCTATAACAGTCTATATAGTTGAATTTTGAATTTTCATGTACCAACCACTCCATGACTTTTCCTTTGCATGTCAACAAACATTTCCGTATCAATTACCTTTCTATTTCTGCAGTTCCATGTAACGGTAATTTTGTACACCAAATATTCTGTGACTTTCTCAGTTGAATCAACTATTTTTGCTATAACAGTCTATATAGTTCAATTTTCATATACCAACCACTCCATGGTTTTTAATTTCCATGTCAACGAACATTTCCGTATCAATTACCTTTTTATTTCTGCAGTTCCATGTAACGGTAATTTTGTACACCAAATATTCTGTGACTTTCTCAGTTGAATCAACTATTTTTGCTATAACAGTCTATATAGTTCAATTTTCATATACCAACCACTCCATGGTTTTTAATTTCCATGTCAACGAACATTTCCGTATCAATTACCTTTCTATTTCTGCAGTTCCATGTAACGGTAATTTTGTACACCAAATATTCTGTGACTTTCTCAGTTGAATCAACTATTTTTGCTATAACAGTCTCTATAGTTGAATTTTGAATTTTAATGTACCAACCACTCCATGACTTTTAATTTCCATGTCAACGAACATTTCCGTATCAATTACCTTCGATTTCTGCAGTTCCATGTAACGGTAATTTTGTACACCAACTATTCTACAACTTTCTCAGTTGAATTAACTATTTTTGCTATAACAGTCTATATAGTTGAATTTTGAATTTTCATTTACCAACCACTCCATGGTTTTTATTTCCATGTCAACGAACATTTCAGTATCAATTACCTTTCGATTTCTGCAGTTCCATGTAACGGTAATTTTGTACACCAAATATTCTGTGACTTTCTCAGTTGAATCAACGATTTTTGCTGTATAGTTGAATTTTGAATGTTCATGTACCAACCACTTCATGGTTTTTATTCCATGTCAACGAACATTTCAGTATCAATTACCTTTCGATTTCTGCAGTTCCATGTAACGGTAATTTTGTACACCAAATATTCTGTGACTTTCTCAGTTGAATCAACGATTTTTGCTGTATAGTTGAATTTTGAATGTTCATGTACCAACCACTTCATGGTTTTTATTCCATGTCAACGAACATTTCCGTATCAATTACCTTCGATTTCTGCAGTTCCATGTAACGGTAATTTTGTACAACAAATATTCTGTGACTTTCTCAGTTGAATCAACGATTTTTGCTGTAACAGTCTGTATAGATGAATTTTGAATTTTCATATACCAACCACTCCATGACGTTAAGATGATTTTTGATGTACAAACTATTCGACAACAGTCGTAGTTCCATAAGTGATATTTGTCACAATAATCTCTACAGTTCCATGTACAACGTTTCATGTACTTCCGCGAACTTTAATTTCCGTAAAACAACAAACATCCTTTGACCTTCTGTATAATGTACTTTACTTTGACTTATCCATTACATACTTTATATTAAAAATTTAATAGAAGTGTGTCAGTATTTAAGTAAGCACCTTTTTGAAAGACATTGGCCGTTTCAAAAACACAACCTTCTTTATCTAAGCCATGTAATTAAAAAAAAACAACTATTTTTTATATATTATTGATTGTGACGATATGCTTTTTTATTAATTATTATTTAATAAGAAAGTTTAAAGATTATACTTTTAAAACCCCTAAACTTTAGAGCAAGTGATTTAAAGTTGTCACTTTAACTTTAAACTTTAAACAAAATGCTACCTAATTATTTTCAAACAATTTAATGCATTTTAACACACGCTATAAATCATCCCATCGTCTGCATTAGCCCAAGTGTGCACAATAGTCGGACGTTAAACACCAAAAAAAAAAAAAAAAAAAAAAAAAAAAAAAAATATATATATATATATATATATATATACTAATAAATAAATATTAATTATCAACAATATTAATGTGTTACCATCATTCTAACATATATCTTTAATGTAGTTGTACTTTAATTATATATAGTTCTATTACTGAAAAGATCCATGGGTGCATTAGACTATGTGTCGTGACAGCGTTTGGGAATACCGTCGGCCATTAGCTTTCTGGAAAATGCTTTCATTTATAACCTGCTTTCACCTTGCATAACCTACTCATAACTTTCGAATTATGAATCGGTGCATGTCTAAATCGGCAACTGCGTCTGCTGTTGCCACCCTCACTACTTGAGGGTGAAGTTCTGACAGAACTTGACTAAAGACTTACCGTAATAATATGACCTGTTTATAAAGCAATATTTCATGGTTATCATGGTTATTTAACGCAATAGGCTTTACTTTCTTCAACATTTGCATTTAAAACTATAGCCTATAAAATTAATGACTGAATTCTAACATTGTATATTATTGAAAATGAAACCTACAATGACCGAATTTTACATTACAAACACTAAATTATGTACAGTATTTGTTTTACTAAAAGCAGAGACTTTTATTTAATAACATTTACATATTAGAACTGGCCTAGACTGTCTTTCCGATTCTACTTTCAGAACTTTCGGTCAATAATTATTGATGTTGACTGGCTTGCGTAAACTCTTTGACACACCAAAGAAAGCATGTTTCCCATAAGTATAAATTGGTTGATTTAATTATTCACAAACATCTGACATTCAAAGACATCGTGTTACTTCGTTATTTTTGGAGTGTTTTGTTTACGTTACAAATTTTTGTTATAGTTCTTTTCCGAAAAACAACCCAGTAGAAAAATATTACTATAGCATTTTCCACGAGTGATTGTTACAAACAGTTGAATTAAATATTTTCGTCTTCTTCTTTTCGTTTCACCCTCTTTGGGGTACGCTGAATCAATCATTTCTTGCGCGCTGTACTTTTCTTTGTTCCCAGTAGCTCTTCATTCTTTCCGATCTTCTTTTCCTCTCATCTTCCGAAATGACAGGTTTAGGTCTTATTTTGGTTTTATCTTGGAATCTTATTCTTTCGTCCTTGGTACTTATCTTAGCAGTTTGGTCAAGCAATGAATTTTCTGTAATTTTTAATTCTATTAGGTCTTTTTCAATTTCTTTAAACCAGTTCGGTTTTGTTTTACGATTATGGAAAAATCAAACACTTGTTTCGTTAATCTATTAGAGTTCATTCTAAGAAGATGGCCGTAAAAACTTATTCTCCTTTTTCTCATAGTATCTGACAGTTTTTCAATTTTCTTATAGAGAGCCTCATTTCTTATATATACTACCTTATTATCCTGAAATTTTGTTCCTATAATTTTTCTTAAGATTTTCCTTTCCGTTATTTCAAGCTTTTCTATCTGGCCTATGCGATTCATGGTTAATGTTTCTGCTGCGTACAGTGCTTCCGGCTTGATCACTGTTTTATAATGTTTAATTTTGGACCCCATGAAAGGGATTTCTTATTGTATGTTTCTTTCGTCAATTGGAAGGCCAATTCAAGTTTGTTTTTCCTGGATTCCATTGCCTTGCCCTCATCTGCATTCCAACTAATCCATTCACCAAGATATTTGAACTCTTTTACAATTTCTATTTTCTGTTCTTGAATTTTAAGGTATTTATTTGGGTATTTGTTGTTTGTCATGATTTTGGTCTTTTCAAACGATATGTTTAGACCTATTTTAGCTGCTTGTTTCTTCAATTCAAGAATCTGCTCCCTTGCTTCCTCCATTGTTTCAGCAAACAAGGCCATATCATCTGCAAATGCAATACAGCTAATTCTGAGATTCTTCTTTTTGTAACCCAATCCTATTCCACTTTTTATATTTTTCTTCCATATTTTCGTCTGTTATTTAATAATGGACTTTATTTTGCAAAAAGCGCGATGAATTATGTGAGATTTAATTAGTTTCGCGAAGATCTTGCGTCCCCAGATGTCTCGTTTAAATAAACGCCGGGCAGATAAGCAGTTAATTAATGCGGTTCACGAAACCATCTCCTTTTTAATATAGAAAGGAAAGCAGACGTTCATAAAATTAAAAAGTTTATCTTGAACTTTGAAGTTTTCTTTTTGGAACTATAACGAATCGCACCGTTTCTTTGCAAATAAGATAGAAGTGGTTAACGCCTATTGTGATAAAATTTAGTTTTTTAATAGTTTTAACTAAAGGGACTGAAAAAATAAATTTTAATTGACTCGATAACATAACTAATTTTAAACGTTATTGTCACTTTGGAAGACATACAGCTGTAGACAGTGCTGACCTACAGCTGATTATACAGTACTCTAGTCTGTAGGAACCGGCAGGGGGTGCGGACTAGCTGTATCTATTGAGAGGATTTAAAGGTACCCGAGTCTAACACACACTTAACGACTGACTTTTGCCCCACATGTCAAGCAAACTATAGGCAGAGCTTCTGCGGCTCGCGGCAATCTTTTTCCTGTTCTTACGAACAAAAGCCCAATACCACTAAGAATCAGGCTGACTATGTATAAAATGTACATCAGACCCATTCTTACTTATGCAGCTCCGGCTTGGTACTCCCTTATCTCTAACTCTCGAAGGAAACGGCTGGAATCCTTCCAAAACCGCTCCCTACGTTTACTGACTGAATCTCCGTGGTTCGTCAGAAACGAGATCATACGCCACGGCCTTAAAGTTCTCACACTCGAGGAATATACCCTCACACTTACAAAAAATCTAGCTTCGCGAGCAGAAAGCTCCACGCACGCGCATCTGTCCGCCATTGTGACAGATCCCGCTCCCCCACTACGATACAGAAAAAGGCCTCTGTATCTAGTCTACGAACCTCCATGAAGCGACTCATGTGACACTCACATAGTCACTTTTCTTCAAACCATACATTCTCAATAAAATCCAAGCCCAACCCACATCTTCATTTCTCACCTAGACAAGACGCAATAAAGCCACTTGCATAACATCCATTGTAAATGTTTTTCAACAGAAACAATATCGCTATAAGGGGAGAATTATATCTCCTGCCACTGACCAAGGGAACACACACTTACACTTACAACACTACACTTACGACTTTAACTTTGTACACTCATACTTACATTTAGGGAGGCGATAATAGCTCAACGTGCTTTTCGCCTTAAAATAACATTCAAAAAAATCTAGTCTGTAGGCCGACACAAGTCGCAAAAAAACGCAGCTACATAACAAAAACATACTTCTTTGAACACTTGGAAATAAACATATCAATCTGACTTTACTGAACACTTAATTCTACCTAACGAATTTATAATAACACTGTATATTATTAGGAATATGATCTTGGTAAGTATTCAAGGTTGTTCGAGGTTACTGGTACCGGGCGTGAACTGTCACAGTGGTTCAAAATGTAACACGTAAACTTCCTTGGAACGTTTTATTTAATCGACAACTTGCAGGAACAGTCAAGTCTGGTCACTGCTACTGAGAACGATATTCTTAGCAGTGAGCACTGAGCCGTTGTGACTGCTGTTCACTGCTCAGTGTTCACTGTTGTCTGCTTTTTGTTTTACAAGGCATTTACACGCGTAAAGCAATAATAAAAAAATACTGACAATTACGTGAAATAAAAATTAGCCTATTATTGATGTTTAATAAGTAATAACATATTGTTTATTTTACTATAACTAATAATTAAGGCCTACTTTTAATTAAATAGATGCAAATCTTATTTCTGCTTTTATTAACTTATCATTGTTTCAGGTGCTTAAATAATGATTAAAAAATTATACAAATTCCTTATTTTAATTATCACACTATTACTCTATTATCTTCTTTAAAATATAATAATAGTTATTTCGACAAAATAATTTCTAATTATTTTTTTGCACGTACATAATTATTGTGTTAGGTAAAGTAGGTTATAATTTTACATTGGCCTATATTTTTGCACAATACTTTTTCTGCACTTATTTTACTAATTTGATAATATACCTTTATTTTCATTTTTAAAGCGTTTAATAATTATTATTTTTCATTATAGCTGAGCAGTGACCAGTTAGCGCACGGCAGCACGGTCTTATTAGTAAACCGTTATCTAAACTGTCATTAAGATTAGATAAGAAAGAAGGGATAATTCAACCCCCAAGCACTGCGATCGATTGACCTATTGTGCAACTTAACCTCTTAAATACCAAGTTCAGCAGATTGGTACCCCTAATAAGTTCCAACAACCCACTGACTAGTTCACTCTGCTGAAGATCCCTAGTGTCTTAGAAACCAAAAACCCCCAGCCTTCTACTAGCAAGAGCCTCACAATCATAAATTATGTGACCTGCAGTTTCCTTCTCCTTCCTGCACAATCTACACACGGTTTCTCCGTGGTACATACCTATCCTGTTCGTGTACACCCTCAGACCACAGTGCCCTGTTATGAACCCCAAGATCCTCCTGAGTTGTTCTCTGTCCAGGACATCTGCTGCCCCTTTGAATCCTCAAAAAAAAATTCGCTTAAGAGAAGTTTACTATGGGAATGCCCAAGTTCCTTTTGGAGGATTCAAAGAGGCAGCAGATGTCCTGGGCAGAGAACAACTCAGGAGGATCATGGGGTTCATAACAGGGCACTGTGGTTTGAGGGTGCACATGAACAGGATAAGTGTGTACCATGGAGAAACCGTGTAGATTGTGCAGGAAGGAGGAGGAAACTGCAGGTCACATAATTTATGATTGTGAGGCTCTTGCCAGTAGGAGGCTTTTGGTTTCCTTTTTTTTTTTTGGTTGCTTTAGGTTTTTTTTTGGCTTTTGGTTGCTAATAGGGTTTTTGGTTTCCAAGACCCTAGGGATCTTCAGCAGTGTGAGCTAGTCAGTGGGTTGTTGGAACTTATTAGGGGCACCAATCTGCTGAACTAGGTATTTTAAGAGGTAAGTAGCACAATAGGTCAGTCGATCGCAGTGCCTGGTGATGAATTATCCCTTCCTCTAGTAATAATCTTAATCTTAATGGGAATGCCATGAAGGCTGTCCTATCTTCCTGGTGTTGACTTGTAATCCACCTGTTAATGGCGGACCTGGCGAACGATAGAGAAATTCCTAAACCGACTCAGGTTCGATAAACGTAGGTGCAGATCCAAATCCAGCCAGTCGGTCTGCCAAAAACTGTGATTAAATCACTGCTACTGTTCACTGTTCACTTACTTAACTGCTAACAGAAAAACACTCTTGGTTACAGAACGGGTTGAAACAAATGTGGACACAGCTTTACACGTAAGCATAAAATATTTATGGTAATTTCAATAAAGCATTAAATACAGTTAGAATGCGAAGCATAAGGAACATCTACGAACTCTGCACTTTGGAATTCCAAGTTTTTATTTCCACAGTTTAGTTTGTCTCTGGCGGAGGTTCATGTAAAAGTGCGCTTAATGTTAGCCTTCGGGGAAAACGTTCAACACTCTGAACTTCCCTTTGCGCAATATTCCTGTTTTACGCAAGTCACATTTTACTCTGTAACAACAATGGTGATGTTTGAAACTATCGTTTAAAAAAGTTTTTCTTTCTTGAGAAAAATCTGTTTTATTTGTTTACAATTAAATTTAATACACAGTAAATATATATATATTAATTTCCTTTTAAATCTGTGACTAATACGCATCCAAAACATTTTTTTTTATTTTAACATTTTCAAAACGAATTTTACCCTGTTCAATTAATTTAAACATAGGAAAACGCTAAAATCTATTCGATACAAACAGTGGTAAAACTAGGATTGTCTAAATAAATTCGCCAAACTTCAGTCTGTAACTACTCGCACAAAACATGACTTCGTTTTGTAACCTTTTAAGAAAAACCTGAAAAAACTGTTTATATATGAACTTTAAACTCAATCGTAGTAGAAAATCTAAAACAAAGTATTTTACTGTCGTGATCTAGTTTACTTGTTTTCCTTTTTAACTTTTTACCAATAAATGTCATTATTATAACATAGCCACCGGACCACATATTCAAATGATTAGGATTATATACCTATTCTTCCCGTCAGTGGTCTATCAACTCACCTCATAAAGGCTACCGTGGTTTCGAAACTCTATAGTTTCATCTTCAGGCCGTTAAACAAAATGTTAAATCCCTCTGTCGAGGTCGTCACAAAGTCAAACAAAACATTAAAACATACATCACAAACACAGCACAATTACACGTTTAAAATATTCATCATGAAATTCTACTTGGCCGAGCTACACACGCGACTCGTACGTCGTTACATTCCGAACTGCCATTAGTGTTAACCTAATCACTATCCAAAACTGTGAAAATTCTGAGACTCAAGTAAACTGAAACCTTTCCAAAATTTAAATCTTTACTTTTTAATGGTACTTTACTATTTTAATGTGTAAAGGACTTCATATTAGTTATATTCTAAACACAACTGAGAGTTCATAAGCCAAGTTTCAAATTTGCATACCTTCATTGGATAATATTAAAAAATTTTTAATAGTACTTTTGTAGCTCATACTAAACTATCCAATTTTTTTTTAACGTCCGACTATTGTGCACACTTAAGCTAATGCAGACTAAACTATCCAAAACTATGAAAACTAAAATTTCAATATTCGAAGTTCTTTAAGAAAATTCTGAGGCTCAAGTTAACTCAAACCTTTCCAAAATTTAAACCTCTTTGTTTTCTTTGAAGTTGACATCCAATCTATCAAGGTCTTCATATTAGTTTTATTCTAAACAGTTATAGAATACACAACTGAGAGTTTATAAGAAAGCCAAGTTACAAATTTGCATACCTTTCAGGCGTTAATCTTAAACATTTTTGACAAGTGCTTTTATAGCTGATATAATGTGTACTAAACTAACCAAAATTATGAAAACTAAAAGCTCTAATTATAATGGAACTAATTACGTCTATAAGGTTTTAGCTGTTATTTAGATTTTAGAAGTATTTTAGATTTTAACTACTGCCCGTGTATAAAGAATTTTGTTAGTTTGGCCTTATATCATTGATATGTTTTATTCGATATCGTTGACGACGTTATATAAAAAATACTATTTTTACATAAACATTTTATTGTATAAGATTAAAATTCTTTAGAAAAGAACTTGTTTTTTCACTAAATCAATAAGTTTCTTACAGTCCGGTGTGTAACGATGTACGAGTCGCGTGTGTAGCTTGGCCAAGCCGAATTTCATGGTGAATATTTTAAAGGTGTAATTGTGCTCATTGATTGTGATATATGCTTTAATGTTTTGTTTAATTTTGTGACGACCTCGACAGAGGGATTTAACATTTTGTAGATCAGCCTGAAGATGAAATGATACAGTTTCGAAACCGCGGTAGCCTTTATCAGGTTAGTAGATAGACCACTGACGGGAAGAATAGGTCATAATCCTAATTATTTGAATGTGTGGTCAGGTGGCTATGTGACAATAATGAAAATAAATTTCTGTTTCATTTTATGAAAATTATTAAAACTTCTCGTTTGCTTTCGTGTACACTGATTTGGATTTCATATAAGTACAACAATAACTGCTTTTTAATACTACTTTGTTGAAATATTTTATTTATTAAAAAAATATTGCAGTTTAAAAAAAATGTACATTAATCACTAGTTTTCTGTGTACAAATAAAAAGTATGAACAAAAAAAAGTAAAAAAAATATAAACGAACGTTTATAAAGTTACTTAAGAAAATTCTGTGGCTCGAGTTAACTCAAACCTTTCCAAAATATAAATCTCTTATCACCCTTGAAAAACAGAGTTGTCATGTAATGTACATAGGCGTTCATATTAATTTTATTCTAAACAGCTATAGAATACACAACTGAGAGTTTATAAGAAAGCCAAGTTACAAATTTGCATACCTTTCAGGCGCTAATCTTTACAAGTACTTTTGTAGCTCATATAGTGTGGACTAATAATAGAAGTAATTACGTCTATAAGGTTTTAGCTGTTATTTAGATTTTAGAAGTATTATAGATTTTAACTTCTGCCCGTGTATAAAGAATTTTGTTAGTTTGGCCTTATATCGTTGATATGTTTTATTCGATATCGTTGACGACGTTATAAATGTAACACTATTTTATAGTATTTTTACATAAACGTTTTATTGTATAAGATTAAAATTCTTTCTAAAAAAACTTGTTTTTTCACTAATCAATAAGTTTCTTACAGTTCGGTGCGTAACGATGTACGAGTCGCGTGTGTAGCTTGGCCAAACCGAATTTCATCATGAATATTTTAAAGGTGTAATTGTGCTCAGTGTATGTGATGTATGTTTTGTTTGACTTTGTGACGACCTCGACCGAGGGATTTAACATTTTGTATAACGGCCTGAAGATGAAACTACAGAGTTTCGAAACCGTGGTAGCCTTTATGATGTGAGTGGATAGACCACAGACGGGAAGAATTTATCCTAATCAATAAATTTCATATTCGCTACACCGATTTTAAGTTCTGATTCGCCAATATGATAAACATATAAGCAATTGTTTTGCTTACTATTTTTGCGAAACGATTGTCCGTGTAAGCTACAACTTGTAGGCTTGCAATAAAACGTTTTACATTCGAAATGTAAATAGAGGTAACTCCTGTTATCGCACATTATAACATCGACAAAGAATGTAAACCTGACGCCCGTATTTCCTGGAAGCAAGTTTCACGTTGAAGCACGACAGAGAAGGTTTGAATTTGAAATAGCACTGGTTGACGCTAAAAGGATTACAAAAGGGTTCACGTTATTATGCTAGCAAGGGGATCGTGTAAGGGGTATTACGTTTCCTTTATACATGTATGTACACGTGTACGAAGCAAGTGTTCATATAATATAATAATAAAATATATTATAGACACGTTATTCAGTTGTTCTCGTTTGCTTACTGACTGGAAAATAATACGTTGATAGCTTAAATAATATTTCAGTTGTAATTAAGTTAGACTGAAAATTTTTTTCAGTGAACTAAATTATTTATAAGGGGTTTAATTTAAACACTTAAGGGCTAAAATAAAACGTTTACTAATAATAATAATAATAATAATAATAATAATAATAATTATTATTATTATTATTATTACTATTATTATTATTATTATTATTATTATTATTATTATTATTATTATTATTATTATTATTATTATTATTATTATTATTATTATTATTATTATTATTATTATTATTATTATTATTATTATTATTATTATTATTATTATTATTATTATTATTATTATTATTATTATTATTATTATTATTATTATTATTATTATTATTATTATTATTATTATTATTATTATTATTATTATTATTATTATTATTATTATTATTATTATTATTATTATTATTATTATTATTATTATTATTATTATTATTATTATTATTATTATTATTATTATTATTATTATTATTATTATTATTATTATTATTATTATTATTATTATTATTATTATTATTATTATTATTATTATTATTATTATTATTATTATTATTATTATTATTATTATTATTATTATTATTATTATTATTATTATTATTATTATTATTATTATTATTATTATTATTATTATTATTATTATTATTATTATTATTATTATTATTATTATTATTATTATTATTATTATTATTATTATTATTATTATTATTATTATTATTATTATTATTATTATTATTATTATTATTATTATTATTATTATTATTATTATTATTATTATTATTATTATTATTATTATTATTATTATTATTATTATTATTATTATTATTATTATTATTATTATTATTATTATTATTATTATTATTATTAGCCGCCTCGGTGGCCTAGTTGATAGCGTACTAGGCTTTCACCCCGAGGACCCGGGTTCGATTCCCTGCTAGGTCTTGGCATTTTCATACTCTATAAGTCATCCCATCGGCTGCATTAGCCCAAGTGTGCACAATAGTCGAACGTTAAACACAAAAAAAAAAACAAGTTTATTATTCATATTATATAATTTCTCTTGTATTTTTTCTCGAACCAGTGTTTTTGCAATATTTAAATTAACATAATCGATTTTTTTAATACAAGTTAGCTTATTTTTAATTTAGTCTCTACTCGCTGTAGGCTAATCACTCGTAAATCTCGGCTTATTTTTTCTAGCCCTAGAATAACACATTTACATTTGCAGTTATAATCACACGTAAAGAGAAATTCAGAAAAGTTCTCAAAAACTCACAAAAATGTTTGGCTGATACATTCTACTGCAGCTCAACCAACTTTAGGTTACTTCAAATTTACTAATCATTAATATTATTGAACTGAAATTGTAACGTGGTAACACGCATGCTCGGGATCTTGAAATATGCGGCGATCTTTATTTCATATATACGAGTATCTTAATGTATAAAAGAAGAAGTCCTGACTGACAGACTGACTGATTCGTAATCAACGCACAGCCAAAACTATTTTAGCTAGAGACTTGAAATTTTCAGAGTACATTTCTGTCACCATATAGGCGTGCTCTAAGAAAGGATTTTGCAAAAATTTAATTTTAACGCCATTAAACTACTTACCCAGTTCAAATTTAATAAACAATGTACAGCCAATACTATTATAGCTAGATATTTGAAATTTTCAGGGTACCATCTTACAAGAATTTCAAGGTGCACTAAGAAAAGATTTTGCAAAAATTTGATTTTTACGCCATTAAACTACTTACCCAGTTCAACTTTAATAATCAACGTATATCCGAGACTTTAACAGCTGATGATTTGAAATTTTCAGGGTTACCATCATATGTAGGGCTGCACTGAAAAACGATTTTCCAGTATTCAACCGCTAAAGAGGTAAAAATGAGGTTTTTTTACCTCGTAAGAAGAGATAAAAACAACAATTTTTATTGGAAAGGTATGTTTTTAGTCTGACCTTCTTAAAGTGTAACATAGTCACTCTTTAATATAAGTAATGAAATATATTTTTCACCATTTTCCAAAACTCATCTCCTATAGAGATTGAAGGGGGTAGAAAATTTAGAAAGGGTATAAATTTTATTTTAAAAATTTTTTGTTTTGGATCGTATATTCTAGAAATATGTTTTTTATTAATATATTCTTTTGTGTTTCTAAATTATTATATTACTGAAAAAGTTTATGTTTCGTGGGCGAGGCCGCGACGGGTAATGCTAATATATATATATATATATATATATATATATATATATATATATATATATATATATATATATATATTATTATTATTATTATTATTATTATTATTATCTGCGCATAGACCCTGTTGGATCACGCAAAGCACTCCGACTCATGTCTTGTTCCTTCTAATCCTCCACACCTCCCTCATCCTGTCCCCGTGGATCCTCTTCCGCTCCTCCGTCCATTTTACCCCTGCTCTCTTTGGGATTTCATTCTCTGGGACCTTCCAACCGAGCATCTTTCTCCTGTATGCGTGTCTATCTTCAATATCTGTTTAGTCTATTCTGACTTGTGCGATCCACGACGTTGTTGATATGACACGTTGTATATACTTAAAGATTCTGTTGGCAAGTCTCGTTGTTGGAAGTCTACTGATGTGTCCATAGAACCGAAGTCTCCTTCTTCTGATATATGCTGCCAGTTTCGATATCTTCACTGTGGTCTTCCGGGAATGCAACCTGTATCCATCTTCTGTTAATCTCGGGCCAAGGATCTTCCTCAAGATTTTGCGTTCTTCCTTCAAAATACCCTCCATGGTAGCTTTTGTGTGGAGTCCTAGCGTCTCCACACAATATATATATATATATATATATATATATATATATATATATTGTAAACATGCACGCTTGCAATTTTGATCCAATTTGATTCGAACTTGGTAAACAAAATTGACTAAGGTTTCTTGACAATTTCGTTTACGAGCAAAATTCGTTCAACATTTTCAAAAAGGCGATTATTTTAAATCATTGAAAATTCCTCTTAACTTTAACTTATCTTTTCAATCTGTAACTATATTGTTTTTTCAGTCCGATTTTATTAGCGTTAACAACTGAATAAACCTTTTGAATTTTCAAAATCCGTTGAAATTAAAAAAATTTAACGGCCAGGGTTCATTTCCGTATTGTCAATGTAATTTCAATGTTTTAAGCACTAATATAAGCAGATTTTGACGATTCTGTTGGTGAAATAATAACTTCAAAAGGATAAGATAAAACCATTTTTGGAAATTCGCTTCTATCAAGTCAGCGATATAACTGCGTACGTCGACAAGTATAATACGAAATCACGTTCTGTTGCAATAAATACAATGTGAAAGGGTTAATTACCCTCTACCTGGTTCAGTATCATTATAAATCCATTATCGATTGTAAAAGTTGGCACGCCCGGCTCTCCCCCCCACACATGCATTCCATTTTATTGAAATGGACTTTCCAACACTTACAATGTTATTTCAATTGGTTTAGCAGTGTTTGGTTTAATGTGTTTTTAAACTGGAATGTTAAAGGTTTGTTTCAACTCCCTATATTATCGGTATTAATATTTATAGTGTTTTTAAAGCATTGTAAAAGTTTTTCAATTATAGTAACATTGTTTTGGGATGATCTGTATGAGTAAAAATCCTGGTAATTTGAAAAATTGTACAATCCGATTAAATAAATCAACTGAACAAACTTTTTTACATTGAAATACTTCTCCAAACGTTCTGTTCAACAATTTGTAATATTTACTTCCAAACCTTAAAATTCCTTTTAAACACTGGCTGAATTATGCATTTTTATAGATTAATTAAATTTGAACAATATTTTCAGAAGAGAAGTAATTTTTTATCTTATCTACTGCTTTCGAACAGTGTGGAGTATTTATTAACAAAATTTCAACAAAATTTGATAAAACTAAACGCCAGTTTTGAGCGTAAAAGAGTTTTAAAAATTGAATAAGAAAATCATGGCCGCCGAGTTACTGCCAAACTTTAGGTGTTTCGCGGCGCTACAGGCCTAATTCGATATTTTTTGTCCAGCAGTTATTAAATTTTCGGTTGCAACCGATTGTTTGTTACAGAAAATTTTGTGAACAAGCCGTGATTGATTTCAAAACGGATCCACTAAAACACCTTTTACAGATTTTCATCTCAACAATTAATTCTTAACCTAATCGTCTTTTTCTCGTAGGAAAATTTTATATTGTTGAGTACGAGGGTGGTCTGATAAGTTTCCGACCTCAACATGAAGATAGCAGCACTCGTACGTGGCAGCACTCGAATTTCGTTGTTCATCTGTTGACAGTTATTCACCAAAGTTTCAGCCATTTTGGAAGCGCAGTTCTTATGTAACAGTCGTTTCAGTGAGTTGATGTGAGTATTTTTATGAAAATGGACAAAATCGAGTATCGAGCTGTCATTAAATATTTGTTTTTGAAAGGCAATACGCCAACGCAAATCAAAGATGAGTTGGATTCTGTATATGGGGACTCTGCACCATCATTTACCACAGTGAAATTTTGGGCAGCTGAATTTAAAAGTGGCCTTAAAGAGCTTGGGAGACGATGAACGTTCGGGACGTCCAAAAACTGCAACTACTGACGAAAACATCGCCAAAGTTTACCAAATAGTGCTAGATGACCGTCGAATTAAAGTGAGAGAGATAGCAGACGTTATGAACATGTCAAAAGAACGTGTTTGTCACATATTAAATCAACATTTAGACATGAGAAAGCTGTCCGCGCGTTGGGTGCCGCGTTTGCTCACGTTAGACCAAAAACGTGTTCGAATGAACATTTCCAATGCTCTGTTGGCGCAGTTTAGGCGCAATAAATCCCAGTTTTGGCGCCGATTAATTACTGTAGATGAAACTCGGATACACCATTATACGCCCGAAACAAAAATACAGTCCAAACAGTGGACTGCAAAGGGGGAACCGGCTCCAAAAAAACAAAAACTGTTTTTTTCGGCTGGGAAAGTGATGGCGACTGTTTTTTGGGACAGTCATGGAATTATTTTAATCGACTATCTTCAAAAAGGAAAAACCATTACAGAAGCATCCTACGCATCATTACTTGACAAGCTGAAGTCAGAACTTGCCGAAAAATGGCCACATTTGCAGAAAAATAAAATCCTGTTTCACCAAGACAACGCACCGTCTCACACCTCAGTGGTTGCCATGGTGAAAACCCACGAATTACGGTTTGAACTGCTTGACCATCCGCCTTACTCAGCAGATCTAGCCCTAAGCGACTTTTTGTTCCCTCATCTAAAAATTGCGCTCGGAGGACAGAGTTTTTCGTCAAATGAAGAGGCAACCTTCGTGAACAATTATTTTGCAGAGAAAAACGCCGAGTACTATTTGGACGGGTGTCAGAGATGGGAGCATCGCTGGGAGAAGTGTGTAGAGGTACAAGGAGACTATGTTGAAAAATAAAAAAAAAATTCTGAAAAAATGCCTTGTATCTTTATTAGGTTGAAAACTTTTCAGACCACCCTCGTACTTATAGGCTTTTCTAGCTTCAAAAATGTTATATTTGTTAATGCGTTAAGGAATACTTCCATTATCAAAACGTTTTGCTCTAATGCTCCCCCAAGTCTAGCTTAATTCTTTCATGTTATCTTAAACCCACCCCTCCTTACTACCCTCCTATTACACTTTCCATTTACTGATGTGCTCGCTTCTGATTGGACCTACTGACGGTAGAAATAATCCTTATAATTGGTAAACATTTTCATACTTTGAAAAATAACATCTGCTTTTGAAATTATTTGCTTTTCCTCCCTTTAATTTTAAATTATATATTTATAAATTTTCTAAAATTTGTAACCGCCTTCCTTCAACTTTGCAATGCAATATTTTCATTGAACACATTACCAAGGAATTGGTTCTGCAGTGGATCCCGTCACGTGTAGGCATACAAGGGAATGAGCGGGCAGACAAGCTGGCCAAACAAGGAACCCTTATAGTGCAGAAACAAAAAAGAATGCTCACACTGGAGGCTAGGATTAGTGCACTGAAGCGAACATCTTATCTTGAATTTACAAACAAAGTCAAGGAAGACATAAAGAACAAGTCTTATGAGAATGTATTCGACTTGTATGGGAAGTCCAAGGACCTCCAGAGAAGGACATCTGTCGCGGTCTTTCGGCTGACAACTGGACACGACTGTCTGAATGAACACCTGAAGAAAATTAAGATATTAAACTATGACAACCGCACATTGTGTGAATGCCCAGACACCATCATGAACAAGGACCATCTCCTGGTCTGCAGAAAATTAGATGAAGGGAAGCAGAGAAGAAGAGACCTCCCTGGCCTCTACTGGGAAGCAAGATCAAAGATAGCGTGAGCCAGCGGAAGTCATTGGAAAACAACAACATATTTTCATTGAATTTGCATTCCTTCTGGCGTATGTCCTTCTCTAATCAATATTACAATTTAATAAATATATTAAAGTATTCGTGTGGACACTTTTGATTAAAGAACGACATAGGCCTACGCCAAAAGGAATGAAAAATTCAGTGAAAATATTACATTAAAAAGATAAAAGAAGGTGGTTAAATATTTTAGAAAATTTAGGAATATATAAGTTAAATTTAAGTTAAGTTAATTAAATCAGGCGTTATTTTTCAAATTCAATTAAACATGATTATATATATATATATATATATATATATATATATATATATATATATATATAATCCAGCAAGGAGTGAATCAAGAGGGTTGATAGTTATATGATTGAAAGTACGCGATAAAAATATTAAAGTAAGTGTTACAATGAATCATATATATATATATATATATATATATATATATATATATATATATATATATATATATCAGCAAGGAGTGAATCAAGTTATTTGGCGGGCGGGAGGGTTGATAGTTATATGATTGAAAGTACGCGATAAGAATTATTAAAGTAACTGTTACAATGAATCATATATATATATATATATATATATATATATATATATATATATATAATCCAGCAAGGAGTGAATCAAGAGGGTTGATAGTTATATGATTGAAAGTACGCGATAGAAAAAATATTAAAGTAAATGTTACAATGAATCCTATATATATATTTATAATCCAGCAAGGAGTAAATCAAGTTATTTGGCGGGCGGGAGGGTTGATAGTTATATGATTGAAAGTACGCGATAAAAAATATTAAAGTAACTGTTACAATTACTAATTAGGCCTAATGCACAAAATTATTTTAAGTAACACATTTTGAACGTTATAACATAAAAAAATTGCCATCAGACAAGATAAAGCCCCGATATAGATTACAGAAGGCAGCTGGCAAGAGAAAAAGATATCCCGGTTAATGACAGTTTATATTTCACGTTAACGTTGAAAGGAGCGCCATGATCGCCGTAGATAAAATATATCAACTGCGCATGCTCTGTACATTGCGTTGTATCACACAATGTGATATAAAGTTTATATATATTTTTTAATAACAGACATTGACTGACATTTTAATATAACTTTAATATAACGCACTGGTAAATCAATATTATAAGTTCCATTTCAACAATACACATTTCAATTTCTCAGCTTGTAAATAGCCTATATTTTTTATATATCGTACATCTATAATTTACTGATTAATTCAAAAGTATCATAATATATCGTAACTGGTAGACTTCGCAGTAATGTGCAGGGTGCACCACGACAGCACCCGTGATACGCCCTCAAATTTAACCGATAACGGTAATGCTTACGAAAAATGCTACTGGACTAACTTTATTGGAAATGTTAAGCTCTTTCTCCGTGAAACGGTCAAAAGTACGATAGACTTTACCGTTCGGCCAGTATTACAGCAACTATACTCTCAACGTTGAATCAGATCCCGCCATCTTGAAACGGAAGTGAATGAGAAACTTTTACACATAGGTCTTTCGGGCTCTATACAAGGTACCTAGCACCAAAGTTCAAAAAATTGGCTAATGCGTTTGATTAAAATTTTCAGGCGTTAAATCAGAGGCCGCCATCTTGAAACGGAAGTAAATAGGAAAAATTATCACTGTGTTAAGTATAATGATTTGCCTTCCCTAGCTTCGTCAATTCTACTTCTAGTTGATAGCGTACTGGGCTTTCACCCCGAGGACCCGGGTTCGATTCCCAGCCAGGGCTTGGCATTTTCATACGCTATAAATCATCCCATCGTCTGCATTAGCCCAAGTGTGCACAATAGTCGGACGTTAAACATAAAAAAATACTTTCGTTGACGCGTTTTGGAGAACCTCCATCTTCAAAAACTATATCTATACTCTAGTATGTTAAGAGTATAGATATAGTTTTTGAAGATGGAGGTTCTCCGAAACGCGTCAACGAAAGTAGAATTGACGAAGCTAGGGAAGGCAGATAATTATACTGAATACAGTGATAATAATCCTAGCAGAAAAGAAGAAGAATATAAAAAGAAGGAAAAATTATACACGTCTCTTGGAAGATATTTTCGTAACAAATTTCAAAACAATAAGTAAATACATTTGGCTAAAATTGTTCACACTCGTTACTGTAAATCGAAGATCGCCATTTTGAAACGGAAGTGAATGGTAAAAAGGCTAATTACAATCTTTCGGGCTTTATACAAGGTACATTTGTGCCAATTTTGAAAACAATCCATCAATGCGTTTGGCCAAAACTGCGAAACAAACAAACACACAAACCAAAGGCCGAACGGTGGATTTGAAACGAAGACTTTGCATCGCTTGATACACATTTATATCATTGACGTGATGGAAGCTAATTAAACAATCATTTTTATCTCAAGGCTTTTAAAATTTGATTTCACCATCATAATAAAATTCAGTGAATTTTAAATTTTAAAATACTAATATGCTGATTTTAACATTGATTACTATTATGAAATAGAATTTTCAAATTCGTGTATGATAAAAAAAATATAATTTCAAAATTTTTAATTTCTTTAATTTTTTATAAAACTAGGTATTGACTTGTCTGGTAATTAATATTTAATATTAAAGAATTAATTTGTTTGGAAGGCGATACAACCCCATGAATTACTCACAAAGTACATGTGGACACTTATGTTAAACATTAATGTCCGAGAATTTTGTCCGTTTCAGACAATGTATATTTTCTGTATTACTGGTTTTTTCATAGCTATTCTGGGAATATTTAGAATGGCCGCTATTTTAGAAACCATTTTTTTTTTTTTTTTGCTTGGCAACAAAAGTGTTCAAAGTTGTTACGAAATCAAATTTTGTGACAATTTTACAAAATATATATTCCTACCGCCTATACTTTGTCAGTTATACTAGTGAGGATCAGCGATAACAGTAAGGATGAAGCAACGGCAGTAGGCCTAGAAACGCTTGTACCACTCGTAAACTCTTGCTTTACTCATATCAGACTCACCATAGGCCTTTGTTAACATTTCACACACTTTGTTACACTTTATTCCATTTTTTACGCAAAATTTGATACAAATTCTTTGATCCATTTCTTTTAACAAACGAAAATCGCCGAGCTCATAAAAACACGTCTAATCTTAATGGCTGTCACAGACAAAGTCAACAATAAAACAGCTGAAAGTTTTATCATAATTCAATCGGACTTCCAAGCATGTACTTTATGAACATAATAAACAAAATGTTTGACAATCGGACTCACACACACACCACACAAACATTAAAACACACACACACACACACACACACACACACACACACACACACACACACACACACACACACACACACACACACACACACACACACACACACACACACACACACACACACACACACACACACACACACACACACACACACACACACACACACACACACACACACACACACACACACACACACACACACACACACACACACACACACACACACACACACACACACACACACACACACACACACACACACACACACACACACACACACACACACACACACACACACACACACACACACACACACACACACATACATATACACACACACACACACACACACATATATATATATTTATTTATTTATTTATTTATTTATTTATTTATTTATATGAAATTTATAATGATACCTCAAAATATGTTATAAAGACCAAGATTGGCCATCATTTCAAGGTCCCAGGTTTGAATATTACCATTATGTAAAAGCTCACTTTTCAATTTCAATTCCCTTATAAAGTATTCATCTACTTCAGTACCATCTTATTTTCCAACGGGAATGCACAAAAGTCTGATGTTATCGTTAAAAACTGAAATATTTGCCAAATTTTCTATAATTAAATCATCATATTTCCTTCAAATTTTGGTATTATGAAGTAAAATCGCTATAAACAATTTGAAAAATCTAGGTTTTGAAGTAAACAGGAAAAAGTAAAATTAACTGCAGCCTCTACCGTGTTTATTCTGTTCTATT
This sequence comes from Callitettix versicolor, assembly GCA_022606455.1. Lineage (NCBI taxonomy): Eukaryota > Metazoa > Arthropoda > Insecta > Hemiptera > Cercopidae > Callitettix > Callitettix versicolor. The sequence goes on along the minus strand of CM040190.1, from coordinate 106,178,971 downwards.
ACTTCCAGTCCTGATCCGAAAGTGTCCTTACTTAAAATTTGCCACGCTTACTTTTATAGTGAATCTTCAAACGTGACCAAAATTTCAACAAAATCCGAAGAACCTGTTTTGGTAATATAGACCGAATTTCTTAGGTGTTTTCTTCTCCAGCTTCAGTCCCAGTTTTTATGGGGTTAATTATTTTCTGCTTGACACTAATGAAAGAATTATTAATAAAAGACAATGAAGTAACAAACGAAACGAAACAATGTAAGAGGTTTGTTTTTGTTAAGCACAGTTCATTAAGGAAGCATGATAAATCTTCTTCAAACAAAATTAAACTCGATATTGTTTCTAGAAAATTTATTCCTATTTAATTATTGTTCAACAATATAATGTATTAGTGTATTGAACAGTTCATCATGTTTGTGTCACATTTCAGGTAATACGTTTGTATGAATAAGTAAGTACTCAATTCATTGTATCAATTTTGTATGATCGATTTGTGATTTCAAAATAAATAAAAAAAATTACTTTTTTCGATTTACTACGAAACTATAAATGTATTTTATTTTAAATTTGATTCACTGACATGAGTCATGTTCATATAGCCTAGGACTAAAATTTGAGCATTACATGTTTGGTAAATTGGAACGATTTTCTAAATTTTGTCTTAAGAGTTCTCGATCCTATCACTCTTTTTTGATATTACGTTAAACTAGACGTTATGTTTCGGAACTTGATAGACTTCGTTAGAGCCAATTTTAAGAGTTTTTAATCATAAAAGGTTTTTGATTTCTTTAAATTAAATTTTGAAAAATGCTTGAGTATGTAGATAAATTAAAACATCAAAACTACTTGCTAAATTTCCTCAAAACCTGACTATCAGTTCAGTCTCTGGCTATGTGCACATAAACACAGACATAAAACAAAATGAAAACTACATTTTACATTTTACGTTTTACGTTTTACGTTTTACACTTTACACTTTACACTTTACGCTTTACGCTTTACGCTTTACGTTTTACGTTTTACGTTTTACATTTTACACTTTACACTTTACATTTTACACTTTACGCTTTACGCTTTACCCTTTACGCTTTACATTTTACGTTTTACGTTTT
>CM040190.1:106170368-106172868 GCA_022606455.1 Callitettix versicolor | reverse complement strand
TTTCATGATGGATATTTTAAACGTGTAATTGTGCTCAGTGTTTGTGATTATTGTTTTAATGTTTTGTTTGACTTTGTGACCACCTCGACAGAGGGATTTAACATTTTGTATAATGGCCTGAATATGAAACTATAGAGTTTCGAAACCGCGGTAGCCTTTATGAGGTGAGTGGATAGACCACTGACGGGAAGAATAGGTCAAAATCCTAATTATTTGAAACACTAAGCAACTGCATGCAAATAAAACAGCCCTGCTGTAACATAACTGAATAAAATATGCTCGAATCGGATCGGAAGCTGGAGGCGGAAACACCTCAGAAATTGTAGTACAGGTTATCAAAACTAGATCATCGAATTCTGTTAAAATGTTGGTCATTTTTGAATATTCACTATACAAGTAAGTGTAGCAAATTTGAAGTGAAAGGAACTTTCGTATCAAGACGAGAACGAATAAAACACGGCAGAGTTCAGAGGGGGGGAATCTTACACAAATAGTTTGCACAAAACTGATTAGAAATACTAAGCAACTGTATGCAAACAAAGTGCTGCAGTGAGATAGGTGAACATAGTCCACATTAAAAAACCATCTTTTATTGTCGAAATTGTTGTCATTTCTCTTGTGTTTTGTGGATCATTCTAAGCCGCCTCTGTGGCCTAGTTGATAGTATACTGGGCTTTCACCCCGAGGACCCGGGTTCGATTCCCGGCCAGGGCTTGGTATTTTCATACGCTATACATCATCCCATCGTCTGCATTAGCCCAAGTGTGCACAAGAGTCGGACGTTAAACACCAAAAAACAACAACAAAATTGTGGACTATTACCTATAACAGTAATGTCAGGATATTGGAGAACATGGTGAGCAGGTAAGTATGTAGGCACATTCATTTTATCAAATTACCTTTCTGTCAAACAGGGTGCGCTAGAATCGACTTTTTTATCATATTGAGATACACTCCTGTCCTGAGTCAACAATCTGTCCTGGAGAGTTGGCTTTATTCTTTCTCAAGAGGTGGCATGGGGATGGTCTAAAGTAGACTTCTTACAGTAACAATTAAGAAGAAAAATTATACCCGAACTAGGGCACGAAAATAATAATAATAATAAGTAGTAAACAAATAAAAATCACAGAAAGTTGTCGGTCGTAGTAAGGTTGGTAACGGAAGCCGGGTTACTTGATTAACCGACGCAGTGTGTGTGTGTGTGTGTGCACGTGCTCGTGTGAAATAGCTTGGAGTTTTGGAGTTTGTTTAAAAAAAACATTTAGCCGTTTCAAAATTGACATTATTTTTTAAGTCTTAGAGAATTTTTGACTTTTTTCCTGTTAAGAAAATAAGATTCAATAATTAGCCTTTAAAAGTACATAAATTTGCATAAATTGCTATCCGCCTCGGAGGCTTAGTTGATAGCGTACTGGACTTTCACCCCGAGGACCCAGGTTCGATTCCCGGCCAGGGCTTGGTATTTTCATACGCTATAAATCATCCCATCGTCTGCATTAGCCCAAGTGTGCACATTAGTCGGACGTTAAAAAAAAAAAAAAATTATGAAAATTATTAAAACTTTTTGTTTGCCTTCGTTGTACACTGATCAGGATTTCATATAAGTACAACAATAACTGCTTTTTAATACTATGTTTAAATAGTTTAGTTATTAAAAACATATTGCAGTTTAAAAAAATGTTCATTAATCACTAGTTTTCTGTGTATAAATAAAAAGTATAAACAAAAAAAAGTATAAACGAACGTTTATAAAATTACTTTAAAAAATTCTGAGGCTCAAGTTAACTCAAACCTTTCCAAAATCTAAATCCTTTCTTTTTTTTTAATAGAAGTTTAATAGTCTAATGTATAGCCTTCATATTAGTTTTATTCTAAACAGTTATAGAATACACAACTGAGAGTTTATAAGAAAGCCATGTTACAAATTTGCATACCTTTCAGGCGCTAATCTTTAACATTTCAACAAGTGCTTTTGTAGCTCATATAGTGTGGACTTAACTAACCCAAATTGTGAAAACTAAAAGCTCTAATAATAATAGAAGTAATTACATCTATAAGGTCGGACGTTAAACACCAAAAAAAATATAAATTTGCACTTTTAATTTTTAATATAAATTTCTAATACTAAGTTACACAAATTTTCACTTTCATTATAAAAGTACAATCAGATTTTTAAAAATTACAATAAAAGTGATTTACATTGTTAAATCACTTTTTCAAAATGATTGTCTTTTATTTTAAATTGAATAACGGTTCTTTATATTTTACTAAAACGTGTAAATTGATTTTGAAAAATCAGACCGTAGTTTTTTCTCTTATCTACGTAAGAGGATTTCTCGAGGAAATTAAAGAATATTTATATTTACTTTGTCGTTAGTTCCCTTAAGGATTTTTTTGTCAACTAATGTAATATGAGGAAACTTGTGTAATTTTCTCGAACCATTTTTTTAAAATGCTTCCAAATAAAAAAAATGCAAAAATAAACACCAACGATTAAAAC
>CM040190.1:106150368-106165368 GCA_022606455.1 Callitettix versicolor | reverse complement strand
AAGCTGATATTACGTTTAAAAATCTAAATATTTTCAAAAATTAACAGGTGGGACGACCGTTGAAGAGAAAGTTTGAAAGGAGCCAATCAGAAGAGAGCGAAAACGTATGAATTTGAAGAGCCAATCAGAAGCGAGCACGTCAGGTTTAATGTACACATGTTGAATAGAAGAGGGTTAAGAAGTGGAGATAGAAAATTATAAATAGGACGGGCCATAATATTGGTTAACAGTATAGATATAGTTTTTGAAGATGGAGTTTCTCCGAAACTCGTCTACAAAAGTAGAATTGACGAAGCTAGGGAAGGCAGATCATTATACTCAACACAGTAATAAAAACATAAGGTAAAATATGCAAGGGTAACTATCGCTAAGGTAATGTGTGAAAAGTGGAATTATTCACACAAAACAGCTGATTTTGATTTCAATAACGCATTCAATAAACGCTTAATTCAATAACAATATTTTACCATGAATTTAAATAATAACAATAACTGTTTGGTAATTTTACGTTAATTTTTAATATAGAATTAATTAATTTTGTTTAAACATATTTTTTAAATACATCGTATACGAACATACAGCACCTAACATTATTAAAACTAAACAATTCGAATGTTATTCAAATGACTGCAAACGTAAATTATTTATTTAGATGCAGTGAAAAGACCGGAACCGGAAGTAGGCGCTAAACTCGTGGATACAAGCAATTAGAAATTACATAAATATTTTATTAGGAATAAGAAAAAGAAATTAACACTTTATTCAAATGAAACATATATTTTACGTTTTACTTTACATATCGAAAACTCGAGTTTATATATATTTTTTTAATAACTAAAATTTTTAAACAAAGTAGTATTAAAAAGCAGTTATTGTTGTACTTATATGATATCCTGATCAGTGTACACGAAAGCAAACGAGAAGTTTTAATAATTTTCATAAAATGATACAGAAATTTATTTTCATTATTGTAACATAGACACCGGACCACAAATTCAAATAATTAGGATTATGACATATTCTTCCCGTCAGTGGTCTATCTACTAACCTCATAAAGGCTACTATCGTTTCATCTTCAGGCTGTTCTACAAAATGTTAAATCCCTCTGTCGAGGTCGTCACAAAGTTAAACAAAACATTAAGGCATATATCACAATCAATGAGTACAATTACACCTTTAAAATATTCACCATGAAATTCGGCTTGGCCAAGTTATAAACGCGACTCGTACATCGTTACACACCGGACTGTAAGAAACTTATTGATTTAGTGAAAAAACAAGTTCTTTTAATAAAGAATTTTAATCTTATACAATAAAACGTTTATGTAAAAATACTATAAAATAGTATTACATATATAACGTCGTCAACGATATCGAATAAAACATATCAACGATATAAGGCCAAACTAACAAAATTCTTTATACACAGGCAGTAGTTAAAATCTAAAATACTTCAAAATCTAAATAACAGCTGAAACCTTATAGACGTAATTACTTCTATTATTAGTCCACACTATATGAGCTACAAAAGCACTTGTAAAGATTAGCGCCTGAAAGGTATGCAAATTTGTAACATTGCTTTCTTATAAACTCTCAGTTGTGTATTCTATAACTGTTTAGAACAAAACTAATATGAACGCCTATGTACATTACATGACAACTCTGTTTTTAAGGGTGATAAGAGATTTATATTTTGGAAAGGTTTGAGTTAACTCGAGCCTCAGAATTTTCTTAAGGAACTTTATAAACGTTCGTTTATATTTTTTTTACTTTTTTTTGTTTATACTTTTTATTTATACACAGAAAACTAGTGATTAATGCACATTTTTTTTAAACTGCAATATGTTTTTAATAACTAAAATATTTAAACGAAGTAGCATTAAAAAGCAGTTATTGTTGTACTTATCCTGATCAGTGTACACGAAAGCAAACGAGAAGTTTTAATAATTTTCATAAAATGAAACAGAAATTTATTTTCATTATTGTAACATAGCCACCGGACCATATATTCAAATAATTTGGATTCTGACCTATTCTTCCCATCAGTGGTCTATCTACTCAACTCATAAAGACTACCGCGGTTTCGAAACTCTATCGTTTCATCTTCAGGCAGTTCTATAAAATGTTAAATCCCTCTGTCGAGGTCGTCACAAAGTCAAACAAAACATTAAAGCATACATCACAAACACTGAGCACAATTACACCTTTAAAATATTCACCATGAAATTCGGTTTGGCCAAGCTACACACGCGACTCGTACGTCGTTACACATCGGACTGTAAGAAACTTATTGATTTAGTGAAAAAACAAGTTTTTTTATAAAGAATTTTAATCTCATACAATAAAACGTTTATGTAAAAATACTATAAAATAGTATTACATATATAACGTCGTCAACGATATCGAATAAAACATATCAACGATATAAGGCAAAACTAACAAAATTCTTTATACACGGGCAGAAGTTAAAATCTAAAATACTTCTAAAATCTAAATAACAGCTAAAACCTTATAGACGTAATTAGTTCTATTATTAGTCCACACTATATGAGCTACAAAAGCACTTGTAAAAAATGTTCAAGAATAGCGCCTGAAAGGTATGCAAATTTGTAACATTGCTTTTTCTTATAAACTCTCAGTTGTGTATTCTATAATTGCTTAGAATAAAACTAATATGAAGGCCTGTATACATTGGGTGACAACTTCAAAAGTACAAAAGCTAATTTTAATTTTGGAAAGGTTTGAGTTAACTCGAGCCTCAGAATTTTCTTAATTAACTTTATAAACGTTCGTTTATAATTTTTTTTTACTGTTTTTTTGTTTATACTTTTTATTTATACACCGAAAATTAGTTATTAATGTACTTTTTTAAAAAAACTGCAACATATTTTTAATAACTAAAATATTTAAACAAAGAAGTAATAAAAAGCAGTATTGTTGTACTTATATGAAATCCTGATCAGTGTACACGAAAGCAAACGAGAAGTTTTGATAATTTTCATAAAATGATACAGATATTTATTAATTTAGTGTAAAAACAAGTTCTTTTATAAAGAATTTTAATCTTATACTGTAAAACGTTTATGTAAAAATTCTATAAAATAGTATTACATTTATAACGTCGTCAACGATATAAGGCCAAACAATACATCAAACTAACAAAATTCTTTATGCAAGGGCAGTAGTTAAAATCTATAATGCTTCTAAAATCTAAATAAAAGCTAAAACCTGATAGAAGTAATTAGTTCTATTATAATTAGAGTTTTAGTTTTCACAATTTGGGTTAGTTAAGTCCACACTATATGAGCTACAAAATCGCTTGTTAAAAATCTTAAAGATTAGCGCCTGAAAGGTATGCAAATTTGTATCATGGCTTTCTTATAAACTCTCAGTTGTTTATTCTATAACTGCTTAATATAAAACTAATACGAAGGCCTATATAGATTGGATAACTTCTTCATAGTACAAAAAAACAAATAATTTTGGAATGGTTTGAGTTAACTCGAGCCTCAGAAATTTCTTAAATAACTTAATAAACGTTCCAATATTGAACTTTTTTAGTTTTGAATAGTTTAGTATGAGCTGCAAAAGTACTTTTGAAAAAATTTTTAATATTAGCCAATGAAGGTATGCTAATTTGAAACTTGGCTTATGACCTCTAAGTTGTGTTTAGAATATAACTAATATGAAGTCCTTTACACATTAAAATAGTAAAGTACCATTAAAAAGTAAATATTTAAATTTTGGAAAGGTTTCAGTTTACTTGAGTCTCAGAATTTTCACAGTTTTGGATAGTGTAGTTCACACTGTATGAGCTACTGAAGGACTTGCACAAAATATAAATATTAGCTCCTGAAAGTTATTCAATTTTTGAAACATGGTATTTCTTTATGAACTTGGTGTATTATACACAGTTAGAATAAATATAGTATGAAGGCATTTATAAAAATCAATGCTTTTTTTTAAAAAGAAAGGATTCAAATTGTTGGAAGGCTTGAGTTAACGTGAGCCTCAGAATTTTCTGAAGTAACTTTATAAACGTTTGTGTATAGGTCTATAAATAAGTACATGAATCAAACTTGAATTAATTAACGACGTTTCTACAACATGCCTTGACTACAACTTAGCAATTTGATTCAAATTTTTACGTTTTTCTACAGTTCCAAAACTAACATTTTTTATACCACTTTTTGTTAAAAAAAAACATGTGCAGTGGATTTTTAAAAATCTACGATAACAATTTTAATCACGTTTGCACGAATCCCTAAGTATATGTAGGTTTCTAAAATCTGGATTCATTTTCAAAACTGGTGTCCCTTTATGTTTGCATGCGTATTTATATACGTATATACACGTACAAAATGTTATACATTATAAAGGATTAAAGTGTTAACTGTGTGTGTCCACGCATGTTTTTTTTTAATTTGGCTTTCAAGCCAATTTTTACCCATATCTCGAAACCATTTTCCAAAATAAACTAGAAAATAAATAGAAGCTTTGTTGTTTTATATTAATGAATAGCGCCTAAACGTTATGCAATGTGTATTGCGCCGAATGTTCCTTCGAGCTCTTATTGGGTTATTCTATAAAGTTTGAAATAAGAGCATAATGTAATCATAAAGTTAGATTAGAAGCATTTGTAAGTCAGTAAGTTAACCATTGAATTTTGGAAAGGTTTGAGTAAACTCGAGCCTCATAAACTGAAAAAATTAATCAATGTGCGACTGCAACGTAATGACGTAACAACGTTCTGGGCAGTCCGGAACGTAACGACGTACGAGTCGCGTGTGTAGTTATCATTATATTTTAATATATATTTATTATTATTATTTGCATATAGACCCTGTTGGATCACACAAATCACTCCGACTCATGTCTTGCTCCTTCTAATCCTCCACACCTCCTTCATCCTGTCCCCATGGATCTTCTTCCGCTCCTCCGTCCATTTTACCCCTGCTCTCTTTTGGATTTCATTCTTTGGGACCTTCCAACCGAGCATCATTTCCTGTATGCGCGCCTGTCTTCAACATCTGTTGAGTCTATTCCTGCGTCATGTAGGTCTATTCTGACTTGTGCGATCCACGACGTTATTGATTTGACACCTTGTATATACTTAAGGATTCTGTTGGCAAGTCTCGTTGTTGGGAGTCTACTGATGTGTCCATAGAACCGAAGCCTCCTTCTTCTGATATCTGCTGCCAGGTTCGATATCTTCTCTGTGGTCTTCCGGGAGTGCAACGTGTATCCATCTTCTGTTAATCTCGGGCCAAGGATCTTCCTCAAGATTTTGCGTTCTTCCTTCAAAATACCCTCTATGGTAGCTTTTATGTGGAGTGCTAGCGTCTCGCTTGCATATAATACCTCCATTATTATATATATATATATATATATATATATATATATATATATATATATATATATATATATATATATATATATATACGATTAAAACCCATACGTAATTTTCAGTTAGTTGATTTTTTTTTTTTGTTTAACGTCCGACTATTGTGCACACTTGTGCTAAGTTGAATAAAATGTTTTAGTTTAGACGATTTCAATCAAATTTAACATTTTATTGTTATATTTTATTATTCAAAAAAATTGTTTTATATCAAATATTGTTCAAAATTGTTAAACATTCATATCTGTTATTCACAATGTACAATAAAGATAATTGTTTTCGAATATATATAAGTATGAGCCACTTTTTCTCGTACGTTGTTTGGGATGAGACTTGATTGGCTACTTGATGAAATTTGGTTTGTACAGTTGATTGTTTACCAAAATTTTAATATTAAAATAAATCAAACTATTATATCCAAGAAGTTAAATATCGATAAACCTACTAATGAATGTGATTATATTTTGATCAAAAGTTATCTGTAAATACACAAAAAAAATATTTATCTCCAAAAATTCGGGCTTAAGAGCTACCGAAAAACGGAAATAGGGTTAAATTTATGAAAATCGGTTAATGTTATTTTGCTGAAATTTTAGTCGTAAATTAAGATATACTACTCAAGTTAGTGCAATAATTTTGAAATAAAATGAAATTACTGTTTTTGAGTAAATCGTATGTGTAAGATTTTCACCCATTCACTTCCGTTTTGCGATGGTGTCCTCCCATTTAAAGTAACGATAGTAGCCTACGCAATTTTAGCCAAAAGAATTGATTCTTTTGAAATTTGGTATGAGTATTTTTTGTAAAATCCAAATGACTGTCCCGCCACTGGTAATTGTGCCTTTTTAAGGAATTTGTTGTTAGATTTCTAAGAACTACCGTTACTAACGTAACTAAAAACATTAGTTTACCAGATAGCGGACACAACAATTAAGATAGGCACATAAAATTAGGTACTGGAGAATATTAAATTTGTTAATTATGTAAAAAATGTGTAACGTGACTATGTAACTTGACAGTAAGTTACTTGACTTTTCTTACCTCATTGACGTTCTGTGACTAGAATCTCATCACTATCGATCTCGTCTTGATCCACCTCGAAACCGTTAGAAGATTTATCGCATTCGCCAAGAGAAATAATCGGATCATTCATCACGTCTGATACAATTCGATACCTTACCCAATATCCTTCTTCTAATTTGTTAACATGGTTACAATAAGCTACCCTACACTTTAACCTTGTTTTTTTAGCACTACATTTTTTCCCATTCACTTCCGTTTCAAGATGGCGGGCTCTGGTTCAACGTTGAGGGTGTAGTTGCTGGTTATTTCCCGTAATACAGGCTGAACAGCCAAATTTTCATAATATCGATCTCTTCAAGGAGAGAGAGAGCATAACATTTCCAATAAAGTTGGACCAGTCTAATTTTTTATTAATGTCACTGTTATCAGTTAAATTGGCGGGAAAGTAACGAGAGCTCTCGTGGAGCGCTCTGTATATTAATCAATAATATACTGCGAGGTATAATGTTCTACTAGTTTGCTCTAGAAATACAAAAATATAAGGTAAAATATGCAAGGGTAACTATCGCTAAGGTAATGTGTGAAAAGTGGAATTATTCACCCAAAACAGCTGATTTGCATTCAACGCTTATTTCAATAACAATATTTTACCATGATTTTAAATAATAACAATAACTGTTTGGTAATTTTACGTTAATTTTTAATATAGAATTATTTAATTTTGTTTCAAACATATTTTTTAATTACACCGTATACGAACAGACAGCGTCTAAAATTATTAAAACTAAACAATTCGAATGTTATTCAAATGACTGCAAACGTAAATTATTTATTTAGATGCATTGAAAAGTCCGGAACCGGAAGTAGGCGCTAAAACTCGTGGATACAAGCAATTAGAAATTACATAAATATTTTATTAGAAATAAGAAAAAGAAATGAACACTTTATTCAAATGAAACATATATTTTACGTTTTACTTACATATCGAAAACTAGTGTTTATATACATATATATATTTTAAATTACAGCAATATTTTTTTAATAACTAAAATATTTAAACAAAGTAGTATTAAAAAGCAGTTATTGTTGTACTTATATGATATCCTGATCAGTGTACACGAAAGCAAACGAGAAGTTTTAATAATTTTCATAAAATGGAATAGAAATTTATTTTCATTATTGTAACATAGCCAACGGACCACACATACAAATAGATTATGACCTATTCTTCCCGTCAGTGGTCTATCCACTCACCTCATAAAGGCTACCGCTGTTTCGAAACTCTATCGTTTCATCTTCAGGCCGTTATATAAAATGTTAAATCCCTCTGTCGAGGTGGTCACAAAGTCAAACCAAACATTAAAGCATACATCACAAACACTAAGCACAATTACACGTTTAAAATATTCACCATGAAATTCGGTTTGGCCAAGCTACACACGCGACTCGTACGTCGTTACACACCGGACTGTAAGAAACTTATTGATTTAGTGAAAAAAACCAGTTTTTTTATAAAGAATTTTAATCTTATACAATAAAACGTTTATGTATAATGGAAAGAATAAGATTCCAAGATAAAGCCAAAATAAAACCTAAAGCTATCATTTCAGAAGAGAGGAAAAGAAGATCGGAAAGAATGAAGAGCTACTGGGAACAAAGAAAAGTACAGCGCGCAAGAAATGATTAATTCAGCGTACCCCAAAGAGGGTGAAACGAAGAGAAGAAGAAAACGTTTATGTAAAAATACTATAAAATAGTATTACATTTATAACGTCGTCAACGATATCGAATAAAACATATCAACGATATAAGGCCAAATTAACAATATTCTTAATACACGGGCAGTAGTTAAAATCTAAAATACTTCTAAAATCTAAATAACAGCTAAAACCTTATAGACGTAATTACTTATATTATTAGTCCACACTATATGAGTTACAAAAGCACTTGTAAAGACTAGCGCCTGAAAGGTATGCAAATTTGTAACATTGCTTTCTTATAAACTCACAGTTGTGTATTCTATAACTGTTTAGAACAAAACTAATATGAACGCCTATGTACATTACATGACAACTCTGTTTTTAAGGGTGATAAGAGATTTATATTTTGGAAAGGTTTGAGTTAACTCGAGCCTCAGAATTTTCTTAAGTAACTTTATAAACTTTCGTTTATAATTTTTTTTGTTTATCCTTTTTATTTATACACAGAAAACTAGTGATTAATGCACATTTTTTTTAAACTGCAATATGTTTTTAATAACTGAAATATTTAAACAAAGTAGTATTAAAAAGCAGTATTGTTGTTCTTATATGAAATCCTGATCAGTGTACACGAAAGCAAACGAGAAGTTTTGATAATTTTCTTAAAATGAAACAGAAATTTATTTTCATTATTGTAACATAGCCACCGGACCATATATTCAAATAATTTGGATTCTGACCTATTCTTCCCATCAGTGGTCTATCTACTCAACTCATAAAGACTACCGCGGTTTCGAAACTCTATCGTTTCATCTTCAGGCAGTTCTATAAAATGTTAAATCCCTCTGTCGAGGTCGTCACAAAGTCAAACAAAACATTAAAACATACATCACAAACACTGAGCACAATTACACGTTTAAAATATTCACCATGAAATTCGGTTTGGCCAAGCTACACACGCGACTCGTACGTCGTTACACATCGGACTGTAAGAAACTTATTGATTTAGTGAAAAATCAAGTTTTTTTAGAAAGAATTTTAATGTCATACAATAAAACGTTTATGTAAAAATACTATAAAATAGTATTACATATATAACGTCGTCAACGATATCGAATAAAACATATCAACGATATAAGGCCAAACTAACAAAATTCTTTATAAAAGGGGCAGTAGTTAAAATATATAATACTTCTAAAATCTAAATCACAGCTAAAACCTTATAGACGTAATTACTTCTATTATTAGTCAACACTATATGAGCTACAAAAGCACTTGTAAAAAATGTTCAAGAATAGCGCCTGAAAGGTATGCAAATTTGTAACATGGCTTTTTCTTATAAACTCTCAGTTGTGTATTCTAAAATTGCTTAGAATAAAACTAATATGAAGGCCTGTATACATTGGGTGACAACCTCTTCATAAGTACAAAAACTAATTTTAATTTTGGAAAGGTTTGAGTTAACTTGAACCTCAGAATTTTGTTAATTAACTTTATAAACGTTCGTTTATAATTTTTTTTTTACTGTTTTTTTGTTTATACTTTTTATTTATACACCGAAAATTAGTTATTAATGTACTTTTTTAAAAAAACTGCAACATATTTTTAATAATTAAAATATTTTAACAAAGAAGTATTAAAAAGCAGTATTGTTGTACTTATATGAAATCCTTATCAGTGTACACGAAAGCAAACGAGAAGTTTTGATAATTTTCATAAAATGATACAGAAATTTATTAATTTAGTGTAAAAACAAGTTCTTTTATAAAGAATTTTAATCTTATACAATAAAATGTTAATGTAAAAATACTATAAAATAGTATTACATTAATAACGTCTTCAACAATTTTGAATAAAACATATCAACGATATAAGGCCAAACAATACATCAAACTAACAAAATTCTTTATGCAAGGGCAGTAGTTAAAATCTATAATACTTCTAAAATCTAAATAACAGCTAAAACCTGATAGAAGTAATTAGTTCTATTATAATTAGAGTTTTAGTTTTCACAATTTGGGTTAGTTAAGTACACACTATATGAGCTACAAAATCACTTGTTAAAAATGTTAAAGATTAGCGCCTGAAAGGTATGCAAATTTGTAACATGGCTTTCTTATAAACTCTCAGTTGTGTATTCTATAACTGCTTAAAATAAAACTAATACGAAGGCCTGTATAGATTGGATAAATTCTTCAAAGTACAAAAAAAAAATTAATTTTGGAATGGTTTGAGTTAACTCGAGCCTCAGAAATTTCTTAAATAACTTAATAAACGTTCCAATATTGAACTTTTTTAGTTTTGAATAGTTTAGTATGAGCTGCAAAAGTACTTTGAAAAAATGTTTAATATTAGCCAATGAAGGTATGCAAATTTGAAACTTGGCTTTTGAACTCTCAGTTGTGTTTAGAATATAACTAATATGAAGTCCTTTACACACTAAAGTACCATTAAAAAGAAAAGATTTAAATTTTGGAAAGGTTTCAGTTTACTTGAGTCTCAGAATTTTCACAGTTTTGGATAGTTTAGTTCACACTGTATGAGCTACAAAAGGACTTGCACAAAATGTTAAATATTAGCTCCTGAAAGTTATTCAATTTTTGAAACATGGTATTTCTTTATGAACTTGGTGTATTATAAATATAGTATGAATAATATAGTATAAACACAGTCAGAATAAATATAGTATGAAGGCATTTATAAAAATCAATGCGATTTTTTTAAAAAGAAAGGATTCAAATCGTTGGAAGGCTTGAGTTAAAGTGAGCCTCAGAATTTTCTGAAGTAACTTTATAAACGTTTTTGTATAGGTCTATAAATAAGTACATGAATCAAACTTGTATTAATTAACGACGTTTCTACAACATGCCTTGACTACAACTTAGCAATTTGATTCAAATTTTTACGTTTTTCTACAGTTCCAAAACTAACATTTTTCTTTAACAAAAAGTTTTAACATGTGCAGCGGATTTTTTTAAAATCTACGATAACAATTTTAATCACGTTTGCACGAATCCCTAAGTATATGTAGGTTTCTAAAACCTGGATTCATTTTCAAAACTGGTGTCCCTTTATGTTTGCATGCGTATTTATATACGTATATACACGTACAAAATGTTATAAATTATAAGGTTAACTGTGTGTGTCCACGCATGTTTTTTTTTAAATTTGGCTCTCAAGCCAATTTTTACCCATATCTCGAAACTATTTTTCAAAATAAACTAGAAAATAAATAAAAGCTTTGTTGATTTACATTGATGCGCCTTCAAATACAAATTGCGCCTCCAAGTTATGCAATTTGTTATGCACTGAATGTTCCTTCGAGCTCTCAGTGGGTTATTCTATACAGTTTGAAATAAGTATAATGTAATCATAAAGTTAAACTAGTTGCGTTTGATAAATTTAACTTTAACCATTGAATTTTGGAAAGGTTTGAGTAAACTCGAGCCTCATAAACTGAAAAAATTAATCAATGTGCGACTGCAACGTAATGACGTAACAACGTTCTGGGCAGTCCGGAACGTAACGACGTACGAGTCGCGTGTGTAGTTATCATTATATTTTAATATATTATTTATTATTATTATTTGCGTATAGACCCTGTTGGATCACGCAAAGCACTCCGACTCATGTCTTGTTCCTTCTAATCCTCCACACCTCCCTCATCCTGTCCCCATTGATCCTCTTCCGCTCCTCCGTCCATTTTACCCTTGCTCTCTTTGGGATTTCATTCTCTGGGACCTTCCAACCGAGCATCTTTCTCCTGTATACGTTCCTGTCTTCAACATCTGTTGAGTCTATTCTTGCGTCATGTAGGTCTATTCTGACTTGTGTGATCCACGACGTTGTTGATTTGACTCCTTGTATATACTTAAGGATTCTGTTGGCAAGTCTCGTTGTTGGGAGTCTACTGATGTGTCCATAGAACCGAAGCCTCCTTCTTCTGATATCTGCTGCCAGGTTCGATATCTTCTCTGTGGTCTTCCGGGAGTGCAACCTGTATCCGTCTTCTGTTAATCTCGGGCCAAGAATCTTCCTCAAGATTTTGCGTTCTTCCTTCAAAATACCCTCCATGGTAGCTTTTGTGTGGAGTGCTAGCGTCTCGCTTGCATATAATACCTCCGGTTTTATGACTGTGTTGTAGTGTCTGATTTTTGTGTGCGTCGACATCATTCTCAGTAGCCGAACCCTTTGCGCAGCCTTCTCGCCACCTGTGGGTTCAAGAATTTCTCCCAGATATTTGAAGTGCTTGACTCTGTTTATCTTACCATATTTTGTATATTATTTATTATTATAATAGATTAATTTTTACTTGATAATTACTATTTAATTATTTCGCCTGTGCCACAATAACGGAAGACATTTAAGGTAGTTACAAAAAATAATTATTTGTTCGTTTGTGGGACATTATTATTTTTTTAACTACTACATTCGAAATACAAAAAAATCTATAATTTGACACCCATTAGAATAACTGAAAAAAATGTTTTGTTTTTGTCTATTTTAAGTTTTTTTTCTGTCTCCAGAAATATTACATTTTACGGAAATATTTACGGTGACCTATAGGAATCTTATAAAACCATCATTCAGTACAGTTTTCTTACAGAAAAAAGTCCTTTATCCTTAAAAATACAATGAAGGAGTTGTCTTAATTCTACATGCAATAAAGGTATAAAAAGTACAGGTGTGGAACTCGGGGAGTTACCGACAGAAGAGAAACTTTTGTTAATGATATATTTTCTGAATATATAATTAGTTTGAAGATATGTTTACAAATATCTTGTTTTGTTTAAATAATAATAAATACATAATCCTAGCTTAAATATTATTTACTGTACTTGTAGTAAACGATCAGCTGTTTTATATTAATTCGTAACGATCAGCTGATTTCATTGAACAGCTGATAAGTTCTAGGTTATATTAACAATTAATATAAACGTTTATATTAATTTCGAATGTATTATGAACGGTTACATCGTGTACGTGTTCTTTCAAAGGAAAAATACCGAAACCAAAGCAACACAACGTTTTTTTCTATCGAAAATGAGCAATAAAAAAATAGAGAGAATAATTCTTTTGCTCGTTCGTTTCATATTTCCGTTACATTCTTCCGTTTCACAGAGTTAACATTAAAAGCTTCGATTACTAGACAAGAGCAAACAAAACTGAAACTTACCAACTTATTACGAAAGACGGAATAATAAATGTCTGTCCGCTCACGGAATGACTACTTCAACCCGAGATAACATTACCCGATTTGATATAACATCAGGAAAGTAAAATTAGGTAAGAAGTTGCAATAACTCATTTGAAATGTATTTCCATTTTAACCAGCAGCATCACCGCCCACGTTATTACGCACGCCGACATTCATCACGTTTCCCACTAACTCGCTAAGCTCAATTCCATCGCCCTAGTTAGAGAAACGTACGTAATTGAAAATAAATTGCTTTGCATTCATACAGTTTGTTATTATGTTTTGCGTAACGAAATTATAAAACAAATTTATTTTTTTAAATAATTTATATACAACATTATAGAATGTTACTATTCAAGTTGTCCAATATTTGAAGTGAAATTTCTCAAAACTAACCAAATTAAAAAAACACATTTCCGAATTGATTGAGGTAAAATACAGGGTCATGACTCTGAAATGTGCCTCGATCACACAAAAAGTCAGTTTCTATATCACTTTTATGAATACTTAAAAAGTGTGTACAATCACACTGGATTTTACGCCTTTCACACAGGTTAGGTTAGGTTAGGTGTGTATGTGTGTGTGTGTGCGCGCGCGTAAGTGTTTCTGTGTGTGCATGTGTGTGTGTGTGTGTGTGTAAGTGTTTCTGCATGTGTGTCTGTGTATGTGTGTGTGTGTGTGTGTGTGTGTGTGTGTGTGTGTGTGTGTTTTGCGATGCCAAAAAGGGTTGTTAAATCATTTATAGACTACCTGGGTTAGAGTTCCGTCATTCCCAGAGTGTGAGGCTTAAGTTAAGTCCAAGATATTGCTACCCAATAAAAAACTACCAAAAGCATTCCTCTTCTTTAAACCACACCACGGAACCGTCGCCAGCAATACTTCGCTGGAAGGTGGCCACGTCCGCCTACCCGTCTACAGCGTTGGCTCTCCTTTCTTGATCTTCAATCATCAGCCTCTTTATGACCACTGCGTCGAACCCTGTAATGGCCCTCCAGTTGGCCTCTGAAGTCATCAATGTCGCAACCAGATTTTCCGATATAGTGCTGCTTTGTAGACTGGTTCATCCTGTCCTCGTTGAATCTCTGATAGCGGAAAAATATAGCACATCTTCCTCCACTGCTGGAAGACAGAAGGGACAACCGAGTCTGCTTCCAGTCGGAAACGGAACAGGTAAGCTCGGAAGCAAATGTGCAGAGAGAGGATTGGTGCACCAGGGAGCTTGGAGAGGTGGAATTCTATCTCACACAGGTTAGGTTAGGTGTGTGTGTGTATATATATATATGTGTGTGTGTGTGTGTGTATATATATATATATATATATATATATATATTATTTATTTATTTATATACTATCCTTAAATCAAATATTTTAAAATTCAAGTAGTCACAATTTATTGATTTATATCTATCTTTTAAAAACTCACAAAAAACATATAGTTCTTTTATAAAATTAATTGTTTTGTTATTAATTTTTCATTTTTTATATTAACAACTTAGAAAAGTTATAATGAAATGTTCTCTTCACTTAAATTGACAATTAAAACATATGGTTCATATTATCTTCTATTGCTGCTCAGTTTATTGAGGCTACATTGTTGAAATATAAGAAATATAGCCTATATGTTTCTTCGGATATCCTTGTTGGTTTTATTTAGGCTCTATTATGTATCCCGTTACTCG
>CM040190.1:106102868-106145368 GCA_022606455.1 Callitettix versicolor | reverse complement strand
CCTATACAAATTATCTAATGCCATAATCACAAATATTATATTTAGACAGTATAACTATCAAAAGTAGGGTTTTTGCCGCTTCGGTGACCTAGTTGATAGCGTACTGGCTTTCACCCCGAGGACCCGGGTTCGATTCCCGGCCAGAGCTTGGCATTTTCATACGCTATAAATCATCCCATCGTCTGCATTACCTTAAGTGTGCACAATAGTCGGACGTTAAACACCAAAAAAAAGTAGGGTTATAAACTAATTAATTATTAAAGTCCCTTATATAGCCTAATATACACAAATTCATAGTCTGTCATAGTTTTACTTAATTTTTAAGGTGTGTACCTGCACACACGCGAAATTTAATACGAAAATAATTTTCAAGAGTTGTTCTATCCTGCATGCATCTAAATTTTTATAAAAATAATTAAATCATAATTGTGAAAATGTATACAATCAGGCATCCCAAAGAAGTACTCACTTGTGTCGGCCAGTCCGGCACTGCCTAAGTTCTTTTATTTGTCGTAGGACCCACCTTTAGCCTAATTCGTTTTCGTCTTCTTCATCCCTAATGCTACATAATGACTTTTTTCCAAAATTTTTAAAAAAACATCTTACCATTTCTGTTCAAATGTTCTTAGATTTTGAAGTGAATACTTCTTATGGCGGAGTATGGATGTATGTTTTGCACAGGAAAAAATTCAGTTTGCCGTCACGCATCACGCTCTTACATACATTTTTTTAATGTATTTTTGAAGTGAAAACTTGTATGTTCGCGCCATTATATTACTTACCTAGTCCAACTTAATTATTTAGTTTTATGACAAGTGTTAACTGTGTAACAGTGACATTTTATACATTGGTAGGTGTGAATAATAATTATTTAAATGTCATTATACTACTTACCCAGTGCAACTGAATTATTTAGTATTCAGTTTTGTGATATAAGTTAACTGTAGGCTACAACAGTAATGTTTTAATAATATTTTATACTTCTTAATATAATATTTTAAATTTGAAAGTTTGTGTTTTTTTGTTTGTTATTCGATCACACATTAACTACTGGACCGATTGAGATGAAATTTAAAATAAACATGGTTTAGGTACCTGAGATGGACATAGATGTATTCCCGTTTTAAAAATCTGAATCCCTGTTATTATTTATTATAAAATTATTGCTTATAAGCTTACATTTGCAATAATTTTAATTGAAACAATCTTATAATTCCAAACAACCTGCCTTTCCGAATTAAAATATTGCAGTTTCCATTGAAGTTGGCATTTACAATGACAATTAATAAGTCTAAGGGTCAGATATTAAAAGTAGCGGGAATACATTTGGGACTCCGTGCTTCTCCCATTGTCAGTTATAGTCTATTCTAGTGTCGAGTAGCAAAAATCTATGTCTTGGCAAAAAACCATAAAATCATATAATACTGTATTTAGAAATACATTAAACTGAAATGAACGTACTCATGATTTTGAAAATCGACTATAAATTTTATTTTGTGGTGTAAAATATATAGCCATAACTCGTGATAAGAAGTAGTCACTTCTGTCGGCAGTCATGCCACTGTCACCTTTTTTTTAAGGCAAAAGCACATTGAGGCTATTATTGCCTCCCTAAATGTAAGTGTGAGTGTAAAGTGTTAAGGTCGTAAGTGTAGTGTTGTAAGTTTAAGTGTTTGTTAGACTCTGGTACCGCGAGGGACGTCTAAATCCTCTCAATTTGTGCAGCTAGTCTGCACCCTCCAGCGGGGAGGTATTCTTAGACGTGTTGTAAATGTAGTTTATTGGTTTCATTTTCGTTAAAACTCAGTCAGCAACTAAAGCTTAAAAACAACGCACTTCAAACCGGTTGCGCAACCAATGTCGCGAAACAGCCTGCTGAGGGTCATAGACTAATAAAACCTGGGCTCAACCTAACCTGACTAAACCTGCGTCCAGATCAGCGTTGTAACGAACTGAACTATACACAACGGCCTCAGCAATAGCGCTTCTGGAAAATGCAAGGTTGCAATACGGTAGAAAATAAATGCACCCAATAATGGCAAGGAATGGAACAGCTGTAAGGTTTGGCGATGGGGGGGGACAACACGTTTCCAAAATGAATTATTCGGTGACAAAAGCAACGCCTACCGTTTATCTCGGGATTTATTGTGTCTCAGTGTTTGTTTCTTTTGCCACAAACAAAATTAAGATTTTAACTTTCCCTTGAAGAGTAAAAACGTGAAGTTTTTTAGCGGAAAAACAACGGCCAACACACATTCGTCAATTCTAAACATTTGTTGTGTTACCATAAGTGAACACTAAGAACCGCTTGTAGTTCCGTACAATGTAACTTACGTTATATTTAATTGGACAGTACTTACCCAAACATATATAAAATTATCTGTACTTCGTCTAGAACACTTTAAAAGTAGAAATTACAAAAGTCGGTTTGATTGTAAACTATTTTCATTGTAAAGTAAATTTTGGAATTAAGCATAACGATTAGCTTCGTAGAAAACAAATGACGCAAAAACATCGCACACAATTTTTCGTTATCCGTAAAAACGCTGTTCTGAGCTGTCGAAAAAACCAAGAAAATCAGAAAATTTATCACGATCGGTTCATCGGATTCTGCACAAATTGCTTTTGTGCATGAAGATTTATAACTCGATAAATCATAATTTATCACTGCAAGACAGTGAATGAAAAATGTTTGTTCTAGAATAAAAGGAAGTTTATTTGTTTATCGATTTACTTTTGACCTGTAAATTTACTTTAGTTCAAAGACAGAAAACTGATTTGTGTTAGTAGTTCATGGATATAACTAAAACATTTTATCGAAATAGTTAGAACCTGTTTAAAGTAATTGCGTACTGGGTTTCACCTCGATTACCCGGGTTCGATTCCCGGCCAGGGTTTGGCATTTTCATACCCTATAAATCATTCCATCGTCTCCATTAGCCCAAGCCGCCTCTGTGGCCTAGTTCATAGCGTACTGGGCTTTCACCCTGGGTTCGATTCCCGGCCAGGGTTTGGCATTTTCATACGCTATAAATCATTCCATCGTCTGCATTAGACCAAGCAGCTTCTGTGGCCTAGTTGTGACGTACTGGGCTTTCACCCCGAGGACCCGGGTTCGATTCCCGGCCAGGGTTTGGCATTTTCATACGCTATAAATCATTCCATCGTCTGCATTAGCCCAAGCCGCCTCTGTGGCCTAGTTCATAGCGTACTGGGCTTTCACCCCGGGTTCGATTCCCGGCCAGGGTTTGGCATTTTCATACGCTATAAATCATCCCATCGTCTGCATTAGCCCAAGCCGCCTCTGTGGCCTAGTTGATAGCGTACTGGGCTTTCACCCCGAGGACCAGGGTTCGATTCCCGCCCAGGGCTTGGCATTTTCATACCCTATAAATCATTCCATCGTCTGCATTAGCCCAAGCCGCCTCTGTGGCCTAGTTGATAGCGTACTGGGCTTTCACCCCGAGGACCCGGGTTCGATTCCCGGCCAGGGCTTGGCATTTTCATACCCTATAAATCATTCCATCGTCTGCATTAGCCCAAGCCGCCTCTGTGGCCTAGTTGATAGCGTACTGGGCTTTCACCCCGAGGACCCGGGTTCGATTCCCGGCCAGGGCTTGGCATTTTCATACCCTATAAATCATTCCATCGTCTGCATTAGCCCAAGCCGCCTCTGTGGCCTAGTTGAGACGTACTGGGCTTTCACCCCGAGGACCCGGGTTCGATTCCCGGCCAGGGCTTGGCATTTTCATACGCTATAAATCATTCCATCGTTTGCATTAGCCCAAGCCGCCTCTGTGGCCTAGTTGATAGCGTACTGGGCTTTCACCCCGAGGACCCGGGTTCGATTCCCGGCCAGGGTTTGGCATTTTCATACCCTATAAATCATTCCATCGTCTGCATTAGCTCAAGCCGCCTCTGTGGCCTAGTTGATAGCGTACTGGGCTTTCACCCCGAGGACCCGGGTTCGATTCCCGGCCAGGGCTTGGCATTTTCATACCCTATAAATCATTCCATCGTCTGCATTAGCCCAAGCCGCCTCTGTGGCCTAGTTGATAGCGTACTGGGCTTTCACCCCGAGGATCCGGGTTCGATTCCCGGCCAGGGCTTGGCATTTTCATACGCTATAAATCATCCCATCGTCTGCATTAGCCCAAGAGTACCCAAGCGGACGTTAAACACAAAAAAATTGAAGTAATCTTTTTTAATTGAATGAACGACTTTCTAGGGTTACTATTTCACTGCGACCTTGTAGATTTATTGTGCCCCCTTTTATACTTTCTGAGAACTCACTCACAATGCTTAGTGGGTAGCGCCTTCTCTATTCCCAGCATCTCCAGAACGTCTAAGACTTGGACGGGATTCAAGGTAGTAACTCCTCCACTTCTAATTGGTGACTTCCCGTTTCCTTATTGCGGTGCTTGCCGATGTTTGCTCTGCTAATTCACGTTCGATATTTTTCTCTCAATCTATATTACTGTGGTACTGCTTCATTTGGCCAAACGTTTTGTTGTGCAGTAAAATCCTGATCATTATATTTTACATGTTTACAGTTATATGTTAACACCCACAAGTAACTGAGGAAATGCAGTCCGCCCATACAGAGCCTTGCATGCATGGGCTAAGGCTAAGGTACACTGAGAGTTGCCAGGTCTCTGTTTGATACACTTTTAGCCCGGTATCATTTACTCCTTAGCACGGGTCGCTGTG
Source organism: Callitettix versicolor (assembly GCA_022606455.1). Taxonomy (NCBI): domain Eukaryota; kingdom Metazoa; phylum Arthropoda; class Insecta; order Hemiptera; family Cercopidae; genus Callitettix; species Callitettix versicolor. Next base: position 106,140,658 of record CM040190.1, on the reverse strand, counting down.
AATGTGTGTGTGTGTGTGTGTGTGTGTGAGAGAGAGAGAGAGAGAGAGAGATGTGTGTGTGTGTGTGTGTGTGAGAGAGAGAGAGAGAGAGAATATATGTATGTGTGTGTGTGTGAGAGAGAGAGAGAGAGAGAGAGAGAATGTGTGTAGAGAGTGTGTGTGTGAGAGAGAGAGAGAATGTGTGTGTGTGTGAGAGAGAGAGAGTGTGTGTGTGTGAGAGAGAGAGAGAGAGAATGTGTGTGTGTGTGTGTGAGAGAGAGAGAGAGTATGAGTGTGTGTGAGAGAGAGAGAGAATGTGTGTGTGTGTGTGTGTGTGTGAGTGTGTGTGTGTGTGTGTGTGTGTGTTTGGTAGATGAGTGTGAGAGCAGTATGAGGAAGAGGTACAGTGGATTCTTAAACCCATCAGCTGCCTCTCCCGGAAATCATTTTCTTAATCTTATTTAGTTTTTTTATAGTTTTGTACAAAGAGCTTTAAAATGTTTTTTATAAAAAAATATTCTTCCGAAATGCATATAAACTGTACCCATGCGCCAAATTTTATTGAAATCTGTGAGTTCATTTTATCTCCAACGAAGTTCACAGATGTCCAAATAAACCTCAATTTTTGTATACACAGAATGTGAAAACGGATATAGCCATAAACAAATTTAAGATCGATTTTTTCACGTATATCAAACATTCTCTATACCTCGCATTGTGGAGAACGAACTAGATAACAAAATTTTCAATGAAAAGAATTTACTGTTCGAAAGTATTTTTTTAAAACACTTAAACATTAATTTCTTCTATTTCAAATTTGGTACATTGATTAGGCTTAGTATCTTCTTGCACAACCAAAATTACAATTAACCGGTTGATTGGTTTTAAAAAATGTCCTGATTTTTCAGTGTTTTGTAAAAAGCTTTTGAGTAGCTAACTATACGATTTGTATGTGCTTTTGTGGACTGCATTTGAATAAAGTGTGAAACCGATTTTTTTAAATGATTATAAAAAGTTTTTTAACAAAAAAAATAATTTGAAAACGATTTGTTTAAAACTTTAACATTCGTTTAGTCTACATCGATGTATACTAACATTTGTTAGTAACATTTATTATTATTATTATTATTATATGCATCTGAAACTCTTACACTCAATAATAAGGGATTACTGGACAACCTGGAGAAGAAGGAAAGAAAGTTAATAAGGAAGATATCGCGCCAAAACTTTAGAAATAATGAAGTAAAGTTGATTTCTAATAAAAACCTGTATCTCAAAATTGAGATTCTCTCAGATAGCATGAGGAAAAGACGACTTAGTTTTTATGGCCATATTAGTAGGATGAACAGCAGTAGACTTACTAGGCGGATCTTTGCTTTCTTCAGAGATCGGAAAACGAAGAGTAATTGGTTCAGGCGGGTCCAGGAGGACTTAACTGAGCTGGCGATATCAGATGAGATGATTGACGATGTACTTAAACTGCGAAAACTTTTACATAATGAAAATCTAAGGTTCCAAGAAAAACCAACATCTAAAAGGGGCGGGGCAGTCTCGGATGAAAGAAGGAAGGCAGCCTCGGATAGAATGAAGCAGTATTGGATACAGCGAAAGGCAGCTAACGCACATCAAAGTAATTGATTTGGCGTACCCCAAAGTGGGTGATCCGGATGAATAATAATAATAACAATAATAATAATAATAACAACAAACAAAACAATAATAATAATAATAATAATAATAATAATAATAATAATAATAATAATAATAATAACAACAACAACAACAACAACAACAACAACAACAACAACAACAATAATAATAATAATAATAATAATAATAATAATAATAATAATAATAATAATAACAACAACAATAACAACAACAACAACAACAACAATAATAATAATAATAATAATAATAATAATAATAATAATAATAATAATAATAACAACAACAACAACAACAACAACAACAACAACAACAATAATAATAATAATAATAATAATAATAATAATAATAATAATAATAATAATAATAATAATAATAATAACAACAACAACAACAAATAATAATAATAATAATAATAATAATAATAATAATAATAATAATAATAATAATAATAATAATAATAATAATAATAATAATAATAATAATAATAATAATAACTATCTCCTTCCCCAAAACAACCTTTAATCACCGGCAAAAACGGTAACAGTTTAAAATGACCTATTTCTCAAAATCGGTCTGACAGATATTACTTACATTATAATCATATATGAATCGTTGCTTTAAGTGTATTTACAAAACTCAAAATAAAAATAAATTAAGGTTAAAAATAAAATTGCAAAAACATTTTTTTTCATTTTAGATTTATGTATTCCAAAAGCTATGGTTGAGTTTGAACAATATCTGTCTAGCCGAATTTGGGTTCTTATATTTGATATTCACTGCAGATTATTTTCTTTTTTTCGTTTTTCACTATTGCTTTTGAACCAAATGCTTTACAATACAGCGATTAATACGCCCCCCCCGGCTAAGGATCTACCGTACAATTTATGTTTTGTTAAACAGTAACACACACGACGTGACAATGCTATTGTGTTATAATGTTAGCTATTTGTTATAGACGGGCAATAAGGTGGCCGATCTTTTTGCAACCCCTTTCTTCTTCCTTTTCTTCATCCTGATATATCGCTAACTATTGTACGGAGTTTGTACGCAATAAGACGTACAATAAAAACCTCTTGTTCCGACTTATTAGTGAATTTCCATTCAAAGAGTGTGATTGTGTCGAGGTAGTCTTGGTAAGACCCAGAACAAGGATTTTGAAATGCGCTGATTCTGACCTTTAGGTTATTTTTTCGTTACACCTATTGAATTATAACTGTCACTATGTTCAGTATAATGATCTGCCTTCCCTAGCATCGTCAATTCTACTTTCGTTGACGCGTTTCGGAGAACCTCCATCTTCAAAAACTATATCTATACTCTTATAGGCTATAGGAGTATAAATATAGTTTTTGAAGATGGAGGTTCTCCGAAACGCGTCAACGAAAGTAGAATTGACGAAGCTAGGGAAAGCAGATCATGTGTGTGTGTGTGTGAGAGAGAGAGAGAGAGAGAGAGTGTGTGTGTGAATGTGAGTATGAGAGAGAGTGTGTGTGTGAATGTGAGTGTGAGAGAGAGTGTGTGTGTGTGTGTATGTGTGTGCCTTGGTAGATCAGTGTGAGAGCAGTATGAGGAAGAGGTACAGTGGGATTGTTAAGCCCATCTGCTGCCTCTCCCGGAAATCATTTTCTTAATCTTATTTAGTTTTTTTATAGTTTTGTACAAAGAGCTTTAAAATGTTTTTTATAAAAAAATATTCTTCCGAAATGCATATAAACTGTACCCATGTGCCAAATTTCTACTACGCTCAAAATATGGTTTTGAGCGCCTTAAACATTACGCTGGAGAATATTGAACACCTTAATCCTTACACTCTAGGATATTGAGCACTTTAATCCTTACCCTCGATAATATTGAGCGCCTTAAACATTACGCTCGAGAATATTGAACACCTTAATCCTTACACTCTAGAATATTGAGCACTTTAATCCTTACCCTCGATAATATTGAGCGCCTTAAACATTACGCTCGAGAATATTGAACACCTTAATCCTTACACTCTAGAATATTGAGCACTTTAATCCTTACCCTCGATAATATTGAGCGCCTTAAACATTACGCTCGAGAATATTGAACACCTTAATCCTTACACTCTAGAATATTGAGCACTTTAATCCTTACCCTCGATAATATTGAGCGCCTTAAACATTACGCTCGAGAATATTGAACACCTTAATCCTTACACTCTAGAATATTGAGCACTTTAATCCTTACCCTCGATAATATTGAGCGCCTTAAATATTACGCTCGAGAATATTGAACACCTTAATCCTTACACTCTAGAATATTGAGCACTTTAATCCTTACCCTCGATAATATTGAGCGCCTTAAACATTACGCTCGAGAATATCGAACACCTTAATCCTTACACTCTAGAATATTGAGCACTTTAATCCTTACCCTCGATAATATTGAGCGCCTTAAACATTACGCTCGAGAATATTGAACACCTTAATCCTTACACTCTAGAATATTGAGCACTTTAATCCTTACCCTCGATAATATTGAGCGCCTTAAACATTACGCTCGAGAATATTGAACACCTTAATCCTTAGGCTCGAGAATATTGAGCACCCGAATTTTACTGAAATAAATTGCGCGATTATTGGCGAGTGCTTACCGGATTTTACTCAAAATACGTCATTTAGAAAAGCAAGGTTGTGTAGTTGACATAACCTATTTCGAATATAGGGTCCACCTTAGTTATTTTAGTTTCCATTCGAAAACCCCTTTCTGATATGATGACTTTATATCGGTGTGTAAAATCAAGTTATACTGATTTCGTACAGCAGCCTATTTATAACTGAGCCAAAAGCCTTTCCCTAAAGTTTGACCCCCTGAACGAAGTCTTGAATGCAAACGGCTATAGCGCGATCAAGTGCGATACAACTTGCTAGTCTTCGTTTGTTACCCGGAAATGTGAGAACAAATTTTTAAAATCTTTGTAAAACAAATTCTAATATTTGGTAATTTTGTACTTTTTCTATATGTTACACACTTTTGTACGCATATAAATACATTAATTTTTGTGCCACCAAAAACAGTGGTGGAGAGTTGTGTGACATTCCGCGGCGTAGTTAACATTTTGTTTTACATATACATCCTACGCGTGACCAGCACTGCAAATGTCTTAATGTTTAAGGTCAAAGATAGCGATCACGTGATTTGTCATTGTCGGTCTCGCAGTCGAGGTACCTGTTTTGGGCACGTCCAGTGGGCGCCTCTGCGCGCATACTCGTATATGGTCCTGCCCTTGGTCCGCTCTGCGGAGGAGTCAGGAATTCCTTATCACTTTCTACTGGCAAGTCTCCATCCACACACATCCTTTCCTTTCCTGGTCAGCTAAAGTGGTCTCGTGTCTGTCTAGACTAATTAATTGGACATTATTAAATAGGACCGGATAATAACGAGATAACTCGTTTTATTCAGAAATATGTTTTCTTCCAGTCGTGATCGGACAGTGGAAGTAACAATTTATATGTAAATTAGATGTAATTTGAAAAAACACACTAACAACCGCGGTATTATAAAAATCATTCTATCGTTTAACGTTTTTGAATAGTTAAAAAATCAATAAGGTAATGTAGAGATAAAGGTCTCATTATTAGCGAATTGACATTAGAAAAATGAGCCTTAAGAGCGGCCATCACGGTAAGACTCAGACACAGGATCTTAAAATGAGCACTATACTGACCTCCTGAGAACCGATCCTTACCTCTAGATCACTTTTTGTGGGGTTGTTAAAATTAATATATATATATATATATATATATATATATATATATATATATATATATATATATATATATATATATATATATATAAACGTATATATATATAAATATAAAATATATATATAAACGTCCGACTATTGTGCACACTTGGGCTAATGCAGACGATGGGGTGATTTATAGCGTATGAAAATGCCAAGTCCTGGCCGGGAATCGAACCCGGGTCCTAGGGGTGAAAGCCTAGTACGCTATCCACTAGGCCACCGAGGCGGCTTTTAAGTAAAGAATATCGGATAACAGTGGTCACGTTATTCTCCACTTGTACCCAGTTTTTTCCCATTTTATCACAGTGAAATTCTTTTATTTTAAATCTTGTACACTGTCTTCGCATATGACAAAATTCTGATATATTGATTTTGAGAAATCATACTGATTTTCCGGCTTCTCATAACCGGATTTGGCACCGCAGTGGGTGCAGACTAACTGCACCTATTGAGAGTATTTAGACGTCCCACGCGGTAACCGAGTCTAACACACTTACACTTGCAACACTACACTTTACACTCACACTTACATTTAGGAAGGCGATAATAGCCATCGTCTGCATTAGCCCAAGTGTGCACAATAGTCGTACGTTAAACACCAAAAAAAAGCCTTAATGTGCTTTTTGCCTTAAAAAACGGATTTGGGTACTTACGTACATAAGTTTTTTTTTTACTTAAAGACTACGTTTTGGTAAATTTTATCAAAATCGTTACAGACGGTTTCAAAATATCCTGTGTTTGTTATACGTTTTGATAAAATCTAAAATTTATAAGATTTTGGCCAAATATACGTATAAACTCTTCAACGATGTCAGCGTCCAAGCAGATAGACTCAGGAGACTTGTTGATAGAACGGTAATAGTCATACAAAATCGATTTGCTTAATTTTGTTTATACATCGTATAGTAAAAAAGTAAAAACGATACTACAAACAATGATCGAATATAAACACTTCATGACAAAGGTTATGTTAATTCCATTTGAATTTATTTTAATGTCCGCTGTTCAGAATGCAGTACGTGTCTCAGTGTGACAGTTTACTTGTTTGCTTACTGCTACAGAATACACACACGCTGCAGTGTTTACCTAGATTGCTCATTGTAAACACTGAGGCACACATTAAACGTAACCCTATCAGTGGCAGTAAGCTAAGAATCGTTTCTGATTACGCGTTCTGTCCGTCTTCCTGAAACTCAATTACGCAGGCGTAGATAATATTCGTGACGGAAATTTTTAAAAATTGAACAAATTATTTATTTCAACCAAAAACCTAGTTTGAAAGATACCGACAAAAATCTGAAAATCCATTTCTCAATTAAGCATCATAATCAGTGCACCAAAATATGAAAAAGAATTACAAAATTATATAAAAACATACACGAAGTGAATCAGTGTTTTTTGTTCTTTGTCTATTTCACTGCCGAACGATATTTTTTGTTTCAAATTTCCTACACTTGCTTGAGTTTTGAATCTTCATAAACGAACACAGTTTCAGCAAAATCTGATGAACGAATTTTGATAAATACGAGGTGTGTTCAGAAAGTAACGAGAATTTTTAAATTTCGCGGCTTTGAAGAGTCCGATTGACTCTTTTTTTTAGTCGCTAATATCAAGCACGATTTTTATAATGATTTTTTTTTTATTTTAAGGCGAAAAGCACATTGAGGCTATTATCGCCTCCCTAAATATAAGTGAGTGTTAAGTGTTAAAGTCGTAAGTGTAGTGTGTGTTAGACTCGGGTACCGCGAGGGACGTCTAAATCCTCTCCATAGGTGCAGCTAGTCTGCACCCTCTGCGAATTGATATACTTCTAGTACGTTTATAATCAATGCCCTTCGGTTATCGATTATTTATACGCACTATCAACTAATATGGAATGGAATGTGTTTGTTTAATTAATTGTATTTTAATGTTTTTTTAGCTTATGGCAGTAACTGCAGTCTCGAACCTACAACCGTAAGTAAAAGACTTAGACTGACCGGTCTAACCACCTAGATCACTCTTTGCGCTTTGCCCTGAGGAAGTTCCCCAGACAGCCGGCAGAGTATCTTGGTCGTCTCGTTCAGCGGGAAGGACAAAGTTTAAGTAGGAAGAAGAAGAGCAACAAGACAACGATGAGTAGCTACGAGTACCCGTTCCACCAGATAAAAGTACCACGATAACTGTACCGGTTGCTCATAACTTTATTACGTTTTGGTAACACCGGACTTTATTTTATAAAGGTGTTTATCTATAAAGTTCCAACACTCAGGCATAACTTTTCTCCAGTTGGAAAGTAGCGAACTTTGTTTTGTGGGTAATAAAAACTTTTATTAAGGCGAGAAAGCCCTTTTATATTTTATTTACAGCTTTTATGTCGGATACGGTTTGTTGGATTGCCTTTTATTTCACGACTTTCGCAGTTCGTTACACGCACTGAGTGTATTTGTTATTACAGGGACCGATTTTCGAGTTCAAACTTGCATTTGACTTTCAATTGTAGAAAATAAATCACGCGAAAATATCACAGAAATTTGCCCGCGTTGAATTATTTCTTCACAAAATAACGGAAAAATGTTTTTCAAAAGCAGTTTTATAATTTTGCACAAATTTTGTTCGTACGTGGATTTATAAGTTATAAGTATATTGAACTAACCAAAAAAATTTACGGTTCAAGAGCGAAGTGAAATAATCGCATCACACAGCTGTCTCGATGACGTTATAGAAGCGAATTTCCAAAAAGTAATAATATGACATCACATAAAAATAATTTCTTTATATTATAGGGTTTATAATATTTTGAAAATAAGGTTTTACCATCATAAACTGCGTTAAAATCTGCAATTTAAATGTCAACAGAGTTTGGATTTAACGCTAATTACGATGGTTAGATTAGATTTTCGAGAAAATGAAGAATAAATACCTATGCATTTTAAAAATATTTCAAATGAACGCCATTTCGAAACGCTTGAACTAATTATGCTGGGTAACGAATTTGTAAAATCTTTTACGAAAAAAACTATGAACTTCAGTACCAAAACTCTCTTCCCCCTCTTTAGCTCTCTCTCTCCCTCCCTCTTCTTTTGCTCTTTCTCTCCCCTTCTTTCTCTCATTCTTTCTCTTTCTCCCCTCTGTCGCTCTTTATCTCTCCCCCTTCTTTCGCTCTCTCCCCCCTCCCTCTTCTTTTGCTCTCTCTCCCACCTCTTTCGCTCTTTCTCCCCTTCTTTCTCTTTCCCCCTCTATCGCTCTTCCTCCACTCTATCGCTCTTTCTCCCCCTCTTTCGCTTTCTCTCTCCCCTCTATCGCCCTCTCCCCCTCCTCTTTCGCTCTTCCTCCCCCTTCTTTCTCTCGCTCTTTCTCTTTCTCCCCTCTGTCACTCTTTATCTCTCCCCCTTCTTTCGCTCTCTCTCCCCCACCCTCTTCTTTTGCTCTCTCTCCCACCTCTTTCGCTCTTTCTCCCCTCCTTTTTCTTTCCCCCTCTATCGCTCTTCCTCCCCTTCTATCGCTCTTTCTCCCCCTCTTTCGCTTTCTCTCTCTTCTCTTTCGCTCTTCCTCTCCCCATTCTTTCTCTCGCTCTTTCTCTTTCTCCCACTCTGTCGCTCTTTCTCTCTCCCCTATTTCGCTCTCCCCCTCTCTCAGGTGATTTCACACGACAGCTGTTCTTTTTAAATACATTTTCAACAGAAAACTTGTTTATTGCCCTTGTTTAAGATGAAATCTTTTATTAAGTATATAATTTAATTTAAATTTATTTTTTCCGTTTTTAAACTGCAGGAGAATTACTAAAACGTTCTTTAGTTACGGTAATTTTGAACGAAATGTACTTTAATTAACAACATATTCGGTAATTATATTGTATAGGCTAAAACTGCATTATAAATTGTTTCACAATAAACACTTCGAAATTAATTTAAGTGGTGGCACACATAAATTGGTTATTTAGAGGACATGAAGTGACTGGACACCTGGGGAAATTGTCACAGACAGCATAGTCCAATAATGCACACACACACACACACACACACACACACACACACACACACACACACACACACACACACACACACACACATATATATATATATATATATATATATATATATATATATAATAGTTTATTTGCAGCAGTATTGGTTTTTTATTTCTGATTGCGTTGTGTAGTCTCTTTAGTAAGATGGTAGGTACAATCTGACCATCTATTTTTACAGCTCATGGTGCAACAATGAAATAGTTCACTGTTTGTTAACAGAAATAACAGTTACGTGTCCCAAATATTCTGGCTGCGGTGTTACAATAGGAACAGGGAATACAGTATGCTACTCAGAATAGCCCACTGTTGTGCCAGCCCAGCCCAGCCTACAGCTTGCTTTATAGATGATTGTTTTGTATCCACTAATTGGCTTGTGGAAGTACAGTTGCTGCTCTTTTCATTAATTTCAATAATGTTAAGTGGTCTTATATATCTTTTTGTAGAAGTTACAAGACTTTTTGTAGAAGTTAGAAAAGGAAATTTTATTTAAACCAAAATCCTTAAAAATTAGATCAACGGTTAATGAATTCTGTGTATATTTTCATAAAGAAATGTCGCGTAATTCGTATATTTTCCTTCAGTAACTTTTCATTAGTTTTAAGGTGACCTCGGTGGTTACTCCAAAAAATGTAAGCCACTACATTTTTGGAAAAAATAACTGTTACATTTTTTTAACCAGTTTTAATTTGATCAAATTTTGCTCAAATTCGCCAAAATAAAACGTATAGGTAGTTCCCTACAAGAGCTAAGGGAACTTTGCTTATATGTATCTAAATATACGAGGTGTGTTCAGAAAGAATTTTAATTTTTTAAACAAAATTTTTATTTATTCTTCTACATTAATGTTGTCGCCTTCAAAATGGTTCCCATTGGAGATTATGCACTTGTGCCAGCGCTTCTTCCGATCCTCGAAACACTTCTCAAACTCGATCTATGAGATAGCCTTTAGTTCTTTCAGCGATGCGCTTTTAATGTCATCTACGGCTGTAAAACGACGGCCCTTTAAGGTTCTCTTTATTTTTGGAAATAGGAAAACGTCACACGGAGCTACGTCTGGCGATTATGAAGGCTGGGGCATCGTTACAGTACTGTTTTTGGCCAAATACACACACACACACACACACACACACAGGTATGTTCAGAAAGTAACGGGAATTTTTAAAATTAGCGGGCTTAGAGAGTCATACTGTCAAATATTTTTTATATTATGTTGGTATACATGCCCTTAAAGTATGATAAAACTTTCAGCTGTTGACTTTGTCCGTGACAGCCACTAAGGTTAGACGTGTTTTTATAAGCTCGGCGATTTTCGTTTGTTAAAAGAAATGGATCAACGAATTTGTATCAAATTTTGCGTAAAAGATGGAATAAAGTGTAACAAAGTGTGTGAAATGTTAACAAAGGCCTATGGTGAGTCTGATATGAGTAAAGCAAGAGTTTACGAGTGGTATAAGCGTTTCCAAGAAGGCCGTGAAGACGTTGAAGATGACGAACGCCTGGACGCCCCAGCACATCAACAACCGATGAAAACGTGGAAAAGTGAAAGAAATGGTTACGAACAATCGCCAAATCACAATTACAGAGGTCCCTGATGATGTTGGCATATAGATTGGATCATGTCATAACATTGTTTCCAATGTTTTGTGTATGAAACTCGTGGCAGCAAAATTCGTTCCAAAATTGTTAAATTTTGAACAAAAACAGCGGCGAATGGAAGTTGCTCAGGAGTCACTAAATGAAGTCAACGACGATGCAGAATTACTGAAACGTATTATAACAGGTGACGAAACATAGGTTTACGGATATGACGTCGAAACTAAGGCTCAATCATCCCAGTGGAGGCATTCTGGCTCGCCAAGATCGAAAAAGGCTCGACAAGTGCTGTCGAAGGTGAAGGTTATGCTCACTGTGTTCTTCGATATTAATGGCATAGTGCATTATGAATTCCTTCCACCAGGTGAAACGGTCAATACGGAGTAGGGCCTACTACTTACAAGTTCAACGAAGTTTGCGTTGAACGCCCGGATCTGTGGAAAAACAATTCGTGGCCAAATGGATCATTTCTTAACAAAATTTCATCTAGATCATTTAGTGTATGTAGTTTGCGTCATTTATTTAACTGTAAAAATATTAATAAATGCATGTGCCGGAAAAATCGTTATGGAATGTTTTTAATCGTTGTTAGTTTTTTGAAAAATTTAACACAACAGCTGTGTACTGTGTTTTTTTTTATTACTTCCTGTAGTAAACAAACAGGAAGTTCTGCATGTTCTGTCTACTTTTCTAACAAACGCTTGTAATGAAAGTCGTAATTTAAAACGTTAATGCAAATCATTAATTTTTTTATAAACATGCAGTTAGCCTTTATTCCCTCAAATTCATTATCGTAAAGTTACTAAATTCAAGACTGAATAAATAAAAAAATTGTCGTCAATTCACTATTCAGTCAATGTTACCATTTTTAAAGCCAACTCGCAGAGCTTATTTAAATTAAAACGTTTACACAGAACTTAATTTAAACCGAACAACAAGTTCTGTATTTATTTTTAGAACACAGCATTCGTCATCATATTATTTTTAGCTCATAATTTATGAAACGGAATCCAGAACTAACAATCATTCACTTAATACTTCTTGGCACTGACAATGAACTTGGGTTCCTTATTTCCTTCCGTTTTAAATATATGTGACGCATGGAGGCTTGTAACCATTGTTGCATAGCTTCAAGGGGACATCAGCTGTTCTCGGTTATAAATAGTTTTACAATAAGCAACCAGTCAGTCGAGTGCGGGACGCCATACGAGTTGGATGTGTTTGCCGAGTTGTTTTTCTGTTTACGAAAGTGGATGTGCGCTGTTAGGTGTTTCACGTGTTATCTGATGTAGAAAGTCTGTTTTGTTTGAAACGAATTTAATATTTCTATTTTAAAAGATATTATCTGGTTTTTCAACTTGTTTTACAAGTTTTTATAACTTATTTGGTAAGGTCAGTGATACGTTGTTCAGTGTTAAAAAAAGCAATTCGAACTGTTTTTAGTAAAACGTTCACAAAGGCTAAGGCTGCTTTTCGCAAGACCAGTTATCCTGATCAGCAAACCGGGTTGTGGACACACAATGCCAGTGTCCGGCTGTCCGCCATTTTGCTGACACCTGAAGCGTGTTTGTAAACACTGACGTCATACTAACGGAACGTTCGACCAGAAACAAAAAACGTCCAACATGCTCGGACTTGGCAGACTGTATTTTGAGAACAGGATCATGTTTAGCTGTTTGTTATTGATTGTTGCAGCTGTCCCTGTTATTGGTAAGTTGGAAAAATTGAATGTTCAGTTAAGTTAGGTTAGTTTTTTCTTAATTTATATTAATTATTAATCAAAATCAGATAGTTCCCATCAAACTGTAAAATTTCACTCAGCCCTAATTTCAGGGTCTAGATTTACTTCCTGAACCATAATTTGAAATACTTTTGATAAGAAATATCAAATTTAACAAAACAAGCGTTACCTCTAAAACAATAAAGTTAAAAATACTGTATTGTAAATTATTTAAAATGACCTAAGCCATGTATTGTAAGCAGTTTCTTTTAGTACTTATTCCGTTTGAACAAACGTTTCGTAAATTAATTCTGAACTAGGCCTAATAACTTAGTGCACGCATTTCAGGCCTAAGCTTTTTAATTTAGGCCAATTTCGTGTCGCATGTTTTGTTATCATACCGTTAATTACACAATCTCAGTGTACAGTTACATCACGAATGAAGATTTTTTTTAACAGAAAAAGAAGATTTTAACCGTTTTCAAATAGGCGTCAAGTTATTAAGACCTACCGACTTATCTAAATTCTCGACTGTTTTATCTCGAATTTCACACTTTCGACAAATTATCAGTTGGAACATTGTGTCGTTGAAGATTAGGTGTCTCGTGGAATGTCTGACTTTTATCAACATCGGGGCAGTAAATCCGTATGCTGTAGATAGCAGAGCGTTTCTTAATTGTGGTTTGTTATTTTCAAAGTAACTCGTAGTAAATGTGATTTGAAAACATCAGGCTCGCATTCGGTTAAATTATTTGAAGGTTATGTTTAGTAGTTGTGAAAAATAGGCGCTAATTTCTGAATAATGGTTAATTAAATTTTGATTTTTTTTGTGCACACTTGGGCTAAATGCAGACTATGGGATGATTTTAGTCTATGAAAATGCCAACCCCTGACCGGGAATCGAACCCGGGTCCTCGGGGTGAAAGCCTAGTACATTATCAAGTAGGCCACCGAGGCGGCCAATTAAATTTTGATCGTAGCAAATTAGAAATTAAAGGAAATAATATTTCAACGTTTTGTTTTAAGTAGCCTACATACAAACTAGGGGCCTACATTTGTACCGAAGAAATTTTTAGAAAATTAATAAAATGTTTCAAAGACAGGACAAATTTCATAAAAAAATCAGGTGTTTTAGCCTAATGACTGACAGGTTTTCAAGTGAAATTGCTTTTCTGACTCAATGAACCAGACAGCGGATGGAACTATTTGTTTCACAATCGTCAAATTTTATTTACACCTTGTTTAACGACAAAGTAAAAAAAAAACATTTATATGGTTGATCCAGTATAAATAACAGCCATTCAAGAAACAAGCTAACTATAGCCTAGTGGCAGTAATTAATTATAGCAGTTAGAACGATTAAAAGTGAGTCTGGAAGCGAACAGTACAATTAATATAAATAATTACAGAGATTATTGTTGCCTAAACAATCCACGCCAAGTGATAGGCTACACGTTTAATCAAACTGTTTACATTGTATTTCTCGTTACTTAACATAAAGTAGGCTACTGTACAAAATTATTTCGATTATAAAAATCAGTAATTAAAAACATTCCAGATTTCATAGAAATCAGTTAATTGAGTGACACACAAACGGTCTGGCATCCAATCAAGTAAAACAATTAAATTTTTTGTACATGTTCAGAATATTCATTTTTTTTTTTTTAACGTCCGACTATTGTGCACACGGGCTAATGCAAACAGTGGGCCTTTATAGCGTATGAAAAGGCCAAGCCCTAACCGGGAATCGAACCCGGGTCCTCGGGGTGAAAGCCCAGTACGCTATCAACTAGGCCACCGAGGCGGCTTAATATTCATAAAGTAATCAAATGCGGGGTCTGTAGGAATTTCAAATTTGAAATGAAATAAATTTGCCAGTAGAAATTTTGAAAAAAAACTATTTCAGTACAATAATTTTTTTTCTATGCAGGTTAAGCTAACTTAAAACAAGTATGTAGCTTAATAAATGAGCAAACATGTAAAATCATGCTGATGTTATTGTTTATTGTTAATAGCTCCCGATTTGGGGGATCTAACGCTGCATATATTTGATTTTCGTAGGCGCTATATTTAACCAAAATTCGATGTTATTTAAAAAAATTGAAGCCGATTTTTAACAGTTTTTTTTTATTAATGGCTGGGAACAGAAAAAAGTAAAGAAATAGTTCCGAGATATAGCCTACAATGGAATTTGGTTATAACGACATTGCAAGAGCGGAAAAATACGTTATGCAAAATAGGCCCTATTGTTTATTTATGTGTTTAAATAATAACAGGCTTTCACCCCGAGTACCCGGGTTCGATTCCCGGCCAGGGCTTGGCATTTTCATACGCTATAAATCATTCCATCGTCTGCATTAGCCCAAGTGTGCACAATAGTCGGACGATAAACAAAACAAAACAAAACAAAAAATAAGGATTATGACCTATTTTTCCGTCTATTTACTTACCTCATAAAGGCTATCGCGGTTTCGAAACCTTACTAATTCATCTTCAGGTCGTAATACAAAATGTCAAAAAATTCTATCGTGTTTTTTAATCGTTTAATTGCGTGTAGTGTTTGTGACGTGTGTTTTCAATGTTTTGTTTAACTTTGTAACGACCTCTACAGAGGGATTTGACACTTTGTATTACGGCCTGAAGATAAAACAGTAAGGTTTCGAAACCGCGCTATCCTGTACGATTTTTTTTTTTTTTTTTTTAACGTCCGACTATTGTGTACACTTGGGCTAATGCAGACGATGGGATGACTTATAGCGTATGAAAATGCCAAGCCCTGGCCGGGAATCGAACCCGGATCCTCGGGGTAAAAGCCCAGTACGCTATCCACTAGACCACCGAGGCGGCTCTAGCTAGCCTGTACGAGATGAATAAATAGACCACTAGACGGAAAAATAGGTCATAATCCTAATTAATTAAATATGTGGTCCGGTGGCTGTTTTGTAATATATTTAAATATGAAATATTTAGTGATGTAATATTGTGTATAAAAAAACATGAAAAATAATGCAGTACATATTTTAAAATATCGATAAAAAGGGAATAATATTGTGCAATAGCAATTGTCTATAGGCCTAAGCTAAACAAACAACATATTAGCTCTATGAATAGTTATGCGTTTCAGCAGTGGCAAACTGTTGACATTAGTTGTGCCTTTGTTAGCAGTAGTAATTCTGGTGACACTTTGCCAGCTGGAAACTTCCTTATGTGCTCGGAATCACCTTTAAACAGAATCACCACATGTTTATTTACCTAAGCTGTGTTGCGTGACTTAGGCCTATCGTTTGTCACATGTATTAACTCAAGATTTTTTTTTTTGTGTTTAACGTCCGACTATTGTGCACACTTGGGCTAATGCTGACGATGGGATGATTTATAGCGTATGAAAATGCCAAGCCAATCGAACCAGGGGTGAATGCTGACGATGGGATTTGATTTGGGATGATTTATAGCGTATGAAAATGCCAAGCCCTGGCCGGGAATCGAACCCGGGTACTCGGGGTGAAAGCCTTGTACGCTATCACCTAGGCCACCGAGGCGGCTAATGTGACACACTTTGGGCTAATGCAAACGATGGGATGATTTATAGCGTATGAAAATGCCAAGCCCTGGCCGGGAATCGAACCAAGGTCCTCGGGGTGAAAGTCTAGTACGCTATCACCTAGGCCACCGAGGCGGCTAATGTGACACACTTTGGGCTAATGCAAACGATGGGATGATTTATAGCGTATGAAAATGCCAAGCCCTGGCCGGGAATCGGCCAAGGTCCTAAAGTGCTGACCGAGGCGGCTAATGTGACACACTTTGGGCTAATGCAAACGATGGGATGATTTATAGCGTATGAAAATGCCAAGCCCTGGCCGGGAATCGAACCAAGGTCCTCGGGGTGAAAGTCTAGTACGCTATCACCTAGGCCACCGAGGCGGCTAATGTGACCACCACAAACGCGTATAAAGTAAGCCCTACCGTACTGTAACATTTCGATTAAAAGTGTACATAAAATATTTCTGGCTCTATAACCGAATATCCAACAATATTTAGTGACGCTAAAATTGGGGTTTTTACGTGAAAGAAACGCGTTCGGCCTGATTTATGACGCTACATCGGAGACCGTTATAATACTATTCGACTGCGGTTCCGAGATTTCTACAAGCCGAATCGATAAAATAAAGAACGTACACTCGCAGATAAAGAACAAAGGCTTCGGTTCTGGAAACCCGTAAAGTGACATCACAAATCAAAGATAGATTTTCCACGATGATCCCGTATTTTAAAAGTACAATCGATGCCGTGCTGATATTGCAGGTTAGGTGGCCGTGGACGTGGCACGATCTGGCAACGTTGTTCTCGTGTCTAGCCGCCACTCAATAAATTTCAATGGTTTTGAGCGGCGATAGCGTGCCTGCAATGAGGGGCACGAATTATTTGTGTAACTTTAATTTAGTTTTACCCGTCCCCCCATATCTGGCTGTTTATTGTAAATGCGGGTGCATTGTGTGATTTCCAACACTTGGAGTTGTTAGTCGTAAGCCATTAGTTTCTCACTATAGATAACCTTCGAAGTAAAGCCTAAAGAAAGTATGTTGTGAAAAAAATGTTTAGATTTTAACGGAACTGTTCGTTTTCTGGTCTCCTGATTCCAAAAAAGTGTTTTCGTGAATGTCCGGCCGTCTGTGCACATCGCAGGCGTGATTTGTGAATGTATCGATTTTTTAAAATTTATTTATTATGCTTAACGTCCGTACTTTATGCCAGTCAGACTAATAAGGACGAGGACTCAGCTTTAACGGTAAGATAAAAGCAACAGGAGTAACTGCAGTTAGAACTAAGAACCTTTAAGGTTCGCAGTTCAGAAACGCAGCAGACTGACCGGTGCTTTGGCCGCATCGACCACAGAGTCCCCAATTTTTTTGTCTTTTTCTTGAACAGAAATAAAAACTAAACATTTCATTATTTTTTTTTTAATAAAATGTTCAGTTTTTATTTCAGTTTAAGAAAAAAAATCGTTAAACAACTTTATCAACGATTTTGAGCAGATTTTGCACAAATCTTTTTTTTAATACGTAAGCGTGTCGGTCGCTTAGCTTCGAAAAAAGCTGATAAGATACTGTCCAAAAGCTGTAGAAAAAAGGAATATTTGTCTAATTCCTCGAAATCAGTTCATGAAACGGTAGTCTAGTTGATAGCGTACTGGGCTTTCACCCCGAGCACCCGGGTTCGATTCCCGGCGAGGGCTTGTCATTTTCATACGCTATAAATCATCCCATCGTCTGCATTAGCCCAAGTGTGCACAATAGTCGGACGTTAAACACATATATATATATATATATATATATATATATATATATATATATATATATATATATATATATATAGAGAGAGAGAGAGAGAGAGCCTCCTCGGTGGCCTAGTTGATAGCGTACTGGGCTTTCACCCCGAGCACCCGGTTCGATTCCCGGCGAGGGCTTGTCATTTTCATACGCTATAAATCATCCCATCGTCTGCATTAGCCCAAGTGTGCACAATAGTCGGACGTTAAACATATATATATATATATAGAGAGAGAGAGAGAGAGCCGCCTCGGTGGCCTAGTTGATAGCGTACTGGGCTTTCACCCCGAGCACCCGGGTTCGATTCCCGGCGAGGGCTTGTCATTTTCATACGCTATAAATCATCCCATCGTCTGCATTAGCCCAAGTGTGCACAATAGTCGGACGTTAAACATATATATATATATATATATATATATATATATATATATATATATATATTCATAGCTATAAATCATCCCATCGTCTGCATTAGCCCAAGAGAATAGTCGGACGTTAGAGAGAGAGAGAGAGAGAGAGAGAGAGAGAGAGAGAGCCGCCTCGGTGGCCTAGTTGATAGCGTACTGGGCTTTCACCCCGAGCACCCGGGTTCGATTCCCGGCGAGGGCTTGTCATTTTCATACGCTATAAATCATCCCATCGTCTGCATTAGCCCAAAGTGTGCACAATAGTCGGACGTTAAACATATATATATATATATATATATATATATATATAGAGAGAGAGAGAGAGAGAGAGAGAGAGAGAGAGAGAGAGAGAGAGAGAGAGAGCCGCCTCGGTGGCCTAGTTGATAGCGTACTGGGCTTTCACCCCGAGCACCCGGGTTCGATTCCCGGCCAGGGCTTGGCATTTTCATACGCTATAAATCATCCCATCGTCTGCATTAGCCCAAGTGTGCACAATAGTCGGACGTTAAACAAAAAAAAATGCTAAAATTGTTATCATATAGCCTATGCTGTGAAGATTCATAACAGGTCAGTTATGAATTCTAAATAAGACTTCCATTCGGTATAAATTAAAAATTAAAACCGATTTTGGAAAATTAAGCCATTTTCCAGTGAAATCGGAAATAATTAAATTTAATAGGCTAAGTTTTGTAGTGTGTATTAACATGTATCATGTTTTAGGGTTGGTTGTAATGGATTTTTGCACGTCTCGTAGTGGGAATGCACAAATATAATATCAGATCAGTTGTTTTATATTAATTCGTAAGAATCAGCTGATTTCACTGAACAGCTGATAGGCCTAGGTTACAATACGTTTTAGGTTATGTTGTTAAAAACTAGCTATGCCAATTTGTCGTGTTTTCGGACAGGATTAAAATAAAAAAGAAAAGATCTTATACATTTTACTTAAATGGCAGTTTTGCTATACCAATAACAATTTTGTTAGTTAACCGGCTAAATGTGGTCGTTTTACTTAGTATTCCTTCAGACTGGTCAGGATTTTGTTAAGAATAAATTAAGATAAACTAGCCCAAGTTTAAACAGTTCCGTTATCTCGCCAATATAAATGCAGTGCGATTAGTAAAAATTAATGTAAATAAATTGTATTTAATTACTGTCCGACTGACAATATCTTTGCTGATGACTTTTTGTCGGATGTTTTTTACAACAGATAACGCAAGTAATACAGTCGCTCCAATGCATAGAAAAGTCCGGATGATTTTTTTCCAACAGACTTTAATCTTTATCGTTATCACTGAAAATGATTCGATAAATAACTACGTTTGTGCGATCACAAGTTTTAACTAACGGAAATATTTTGGAATTGGAGGCATAGAAAGTGACTTTTTACGTTTTGGTTATGCAAAATAATAATGATACTGGTAAAAATATTTTTAGATTTTGTTGGCCGTTTTTCATGGTCCCGAATAAACAAAGTGTTTCTTACATTTTTTTTTTTTGTATTAAAGTCCGACTATTGTGCACACTTGGGCTGTTATTTTACATAAATGAAAATTTACTTAAAACGCAAAATAATGCAGAATTATTGTACAATCTCATGTGCAATTGGATTAATAAAAACGTACACAATAGGCTCTATAAAAATTTACAATGACGTCGGACTCTCCAAGCCCGCGAAATTAAAAAATTTTCGTTACTTTCTGAACACACCTTGTATAGCTCAATATGAATAGTTATGCGTTTCAGCAGTGGCAAACTGTTATTAGTTGTGCCTTTGTTAGCAGTAGTAATTCTGGTGACACTTATCTGCCAGCTGGAAACTTCCTTATGTGCTCGGAATCACTACATGTTTATTTACCTATAGCTGTGTTGCATGACTTAGGCCTATCGTTTGTCACATGTATTAACTCAAGACCGATAAGGAATATTGTGTTCCGCAAAAATACTTCATTAAAAATTTTGGTGTGTGACCACATGTTTTTTTGGGAGGGGGCTAATGCAGACGATGGGATGATTTATACGTATACTAAAATTGGAACGATACAGAGAAGATTAGCATGGCCCCTGCAAAAGTGTTTCTTACAATTAGTTTGTCTGGGGTCGTTAGGCCTATATAGTTTTTTTTTTTTAATTTCAAACCCTTAGTTCAAAAATTATTTCAAAAGTTTCGAAAATCGTATTTTGTTTTAATATGTGTTATAATTATTTAATAATGCTCAATTTATACTGTATGTACCCAAATAAAACTTTCTCGACGAATTATATCAGGGTGATTTTATAGAAAAAAATGGTGTATGAAAATGCAGAACTCAAATAAGCGCACCGAATTTGAAATAAAACAAATTAGGCCTATGGTTACGAAGGAAACCGAAAAAATCGAAATTTTACTTAGAAGTGAGGATTTTATTTTGGTAGACCCTATTATTTCGGACCTGTAAATTTTTATAGAGCCTATTATGAAAGTTTTTATTAATCTAATTGCACATGAGATTGTACAATAATTGTGCACTGTTTATTTTGCGTTTTAAGTAAATTTTCATTTATGTAAAATAATTGATAGGTCTACATATACGAGGCGTGTTCAGAAAGTAACGAGAATTTTAATTTCTTCAACAAAATATTTATTTATTCTTCTACATTGATGTTGTCGCCTTCAAAATACTCCCCATTGGAGATTATGCACTTGTGCCAGCGTTTCTTCCAATCCTCGAAACACTTCTAAAACTCGATCTTTGAGATAGCCTTTAGTTCTTTCAGCGATGCGTTTTTAATGTCATCTACGGCTGTAAAACGACGGCCCTTTAAGGTTCTCTTTATTTTTGGAAATAGGAAAAAGTCACACGGAGCCATGTCTGGCGAATACGGAGGCTGGGGCATCGTTACAGTACTGTTTTTGGCAAAAAATTCACAAGCTGGTGCATTATCGTGGTGCAAAAGCCATGAATTGTTTTTCCACAGATCTTGGCGTTTTTTCCGGATTGCTTCATGCAAACGGCGTTGAACTTGTGGGTAGTATTCCTTATTGACCGTTTCACCTGGTGGCAGGAATTCATGATGCACTATGCCATTAATATCGAAGAACACAGTGAACATAACCTTCACGTTCGACCGCACTTGTAGAGCCTTTTTCGGTCTTGGCGAGCCAGAATGCCTCCACTGGAATGATTGAGCCTCAGTTTCGACGTCATATCCGTAAATCCATGTTTCGTCACCTGTTATAATACGTTTCAGTAATTCTGCATCGTCGTTGACTTCATTTAGTGACTCTTGAGCAACTTCCGTTCGCCGCTGTTTTTGTTCAAAATTCAACAATTTTGGAATGAATTTTGCTGCCACGCGTTTCATACACAAAACACTGGAAACAATGTCATGACACGATCCAATCGATATGCCAACATCATCAGCGACCTCTCTAATTGTAATTGGGCGATTGTTCATAACCTTTTCTTTCACTTTTTCCACGTTTTCATCGGTTGTTGATGTGCTGGGGCGTCCAGGGCGTTCGTCATCTTCAACGTCTTCACGGCCTTCTTGGAACGCTTATACCACTCGTAAACTCTTGCTTTACTCATGGCAGACTCACCGTTGGCCTTCGTTAACATTTCACACACTTTGTTACACTTTATCCCATGTTTTAAGCAAAATTTGATACAAATTCTTTGATCCATTTTTTTTAACAAACGAAAATCGCCGAGCTCTCATAAAAACACGTCTAACCATAGTGCCTGTCACACACAAAGTCAACAATGAAAACAGCTGAAAGTTTTATCATACTTCAAGGGCATGTATACCTGCATAATAATAAAAAATGTTTGACAATCGGACTCTTGAAGCCCGCGAAATTTAAAAATTCTCGTTACTTTCTGAACACACCGCGTATAACACTACCTATAAGGTTAAATTAGGAAAAAAAGTGTAAGTTTAGTTTTTTACAAGTGTGAAAAGAAAATAATGCACTGAAATTTGGTGTTGGGCTTTATCTGGTTTGCCCATGTCTCGTGACCGTTTTTTAATTAAGTGTTTACAAAAACTTTAAATTTTTATTGTTTTCGAAACGGTCTCAAATTTTGATAAACTTTGGCTCAGGTGTAGTTCACAACCACCTACAGAAAAGTAGCCTGTAGGCCTCTTTATCTTAAAATAATCCGGCGAATGTGAGAAAGTTCGCTTTTTGTACCATTTATTTATCTTATAGCCTATAGTCGAAATGCTGAGCAAAAAGAGATAATTTGATTAAATAAATTTAATCTTTCTTCATTAAATTGTCGCAAGCCTATTGCAAAACAATACTGAAGTGAAATTTAAAGGGATTCCAAGTGTACATATTATCTACTAATGTTTATTTACCTGATAGGAGAGAAGTAATTCGAGTTTTACGAGTAATAAAAACATAAATCATCAAAATAATCGGTGCACGCAACATTCGATGATGGATTAAGTTTCAGAAACCTGTAACAATGAATAAAAACAAGTAGCCTAAATATTTTGGTACGTGGAAATCAAATTGCACTAATTGATTTTGTTAATAGTTTATATATATATATATATTATTATTATTATTATTTGCGCATAGATCCTGTTGGATCCTTGTTCCTTCTAATCCTCCACACCTCCCTCATCCTGTCCCCATGGATCCTCTTCCGCTCCTCCGTCCATTTTACCCCTGCTCTCTTTGGGATTTCATTCTGTGGGACCTTCCAACCGAGCATTTTTCTCCTGTATGCGCGCCTGTCTTCAACGTCTGTTGAGTCTATTCCTGCGTCATGTAGGTCTATTCTGACTTGTGCGATCCACGACGTTGTTGATTTGACACCTTGTATATACTTAAGGATTCTGTTGGCAAGTCTCGTTGTTGGGAGTCTACTGATGTGTCCATAGAACCGAAGCCTCCTTCTTCTGATATCTGCTGCCAGGTTCGATATCTTCTCTGTGGTCTTCCGGGAGTGCAACCTGTATCCATCTTCTGTTAATATCGGGCCAAGGATCTTCCTCAAGATTTTGCGTTCTTCCTTCAAAATACCCTCCATGGTAGCTTTTGTGTGGAGTGCTAGCGTCTCGCTTGCATATAATACCTCCGGTTTTATGACTGTGTTGTAGTGTTTGATTTTTGTATGCATCGACATATATATATATATATATATATATATATATATATATATATATAGTATATATATTATGTGTGTGTGTGTGTGTGTGTGTGTGTGTGTGTGTGTGTCTTTCTCCTGTATATATATATATATATATATATATATATATTGTTGGGACTACTACACACATATTCTATATATATATATATATACATATATATATATATCCGTCTATGTTATATATATATATTCATTTATATATGTATGTATATATATATATATATATATATATATATATATATATATACTTACATATACTAGATATAACAAAATCTTAAAAAACATTACTTTCGATCGGATATCTTTTTTTTGAAAAATTTTGTTTGTGAAATCTGCATAGGGTTTTAAATTGTAAAACCACAGTGCACTGAAAATATGAAAACGAAACCCTTAAAGAGATTTGAAACCGATTTTACTCGGTGTTCTAGAGACGATCAGTGCACAGTTCATATGGCGTTCTAAGTCTTGCCGTAATGGCTGCTTCTTTGCCAGCGGAAATTTAGTTTCGTTTCATTTAAAATCCACACGTTACTTTTTATAAGATAGACTGAGTCTTGCGTTTCACTGGAACAAATTTAATTAAAGCCAGATATTACCAACACGAAACTGCAACAGAACCAACGGCGCGGATTCAATATAGATATCTTATCCTTTCGAAGCACGTACGGCGAGAGGGAACAGAGACTGCAGAAATTTAATAATATTTCCAAATCAAAATATTAATATTATAAAGGATATGAAACAACACGTGCTGTCGCTGGATACGGTTTCAGTTTCGTTCCGTAGACGCCTATATCAGTTTCCGTTTTAGACTCAATATATATGTTGATGTTACGACTTGTTCCGGAGCAAAAATCATCCAGCTCATATCTGAAGGGTAGGCAGCTGTTGTGTTATTCCGAGAAAATTTTTTCTTCTTTCAGTTATCAAATCCTATTTTTGGTTTTAAGTAAAATATTTTACGAGCCGTTCCGTCTGGCGCTGTGTTCCGTGACAGACTGTCAGCGCGATAGTAAATTTTCGTCAGTTCCCGCTGAATTCGGCGCGTGGCACTGATTGGCTTCCGTATTTTGTCACGTTTCTAATTGTAAGTAACTGGTTACTTGTAACGGTGACTAACTTGATTGATGGACCTAGTATTGCTTACTACGAAGCCGTAAGTCATCTGTCCGGTAAAGCAATAACCTTACACGTTGATCGGCACAGACAGTCAGGTTAGGTTAGGTTAGGTTATGGTTTTCAAATTTGAAAAGATACCAGAAAATTAATAAAAACAATGCATGCTAACACGGATCAGTGTTAAACAGCCGCCTCGGTGGCCTAGTGGATAGCGTACTAGGCTTGCACCCCGAGGACCCGGGTTCGATTCCCGGTCAGGGCTTGGCATTTGCATACGCTATAAATCATCCCATCGTCTGCATTAGCCCAAGTGTGCACAATAGTCGGACGTTAAACACAAAAGAAAAAAAAACATCATTGAACATAAACGTACTAGAATGGTAACCCTTATGAGAGGTACATGAGTGCTCGCTGCTGGCGGCATCTTGCGCCAAAGTATTGAACTACAGTTAAATAGATAATAGTACTATCTGTTTTCCCAAACGTCTTATCCTTTTGCAGCTGTAGCGTTCGTAGCGGCAGATAGACCAAGTATTTAAACTTTAGTCGCTGATATAAAGCACGCTTTTTATAACGGTGGCTGTACTTCTGGTCCGTGCATATTCAGTGACTACATACTTTTGGGCACAAGTTCCGTTAGTAAGAAGAGGGGCAAGTACCGTCAATAATCAGCTGTTAAAAGAAGAACAGTCGCTCCAGCGTGTACAACTTACCATTCTAAGCATCTTACACATTATGGAGACAATATTTTAAACTTTTAAAGATCTGAAGGTAAGTGGCACTTCAAAATAGTAAAAACGTTGTGAAATATCAACAGGATATTGTCGTTACGTGATGGAATGCTGTAGCCAAATGACAGGATAGTGCACATCTCCTTGAAGGAATCGTACGACCTGTGTCGAAAGGGTACCGCTTGTGATAGGATGATATCACTCCGTGATGAGATTACAGAGTTCCGTGACATTTTCTTGAAGGGATCGTACGACTTGTGACGAAAGTATACCGCTTGTGACAGGACCATACCACTCCGTGATGAAATTATGAAGTTCCGTGACAGTGCTCTACGTATTTTTAAAGTGTTGGTACTGCCCTGTGACGAAACGATACCACATACGACAGGACGATAACATTCCGTCTTGAGATGGTAAAGTTCCGTGACGAGGAGGTAGTGATCCGTGATGAGATGATATAGCTCCGTGACACGGGCTGCACAGCTCTGTAATGAGATGATACTGCTCCGTAGGGGGACTGTACCGCTCTGTGATGAGATGATAACGCTCCGTGACAGACTTGTACCGCTCTGTGATGATACGATAAAGCTCCGTTACGGAACTTACTGATCTGTGATGAGGTGATATCGCTCCGTGACGAGATTGTACTGCTCTGTGATGAGATGATATCACTCCGTGACAGGGCTGCACAGCTCTGTAATGAGATGATACTGCTCCGTAGGAGGGGCTGTACCGCTCTGTGATGATACGATAAAGCTCCGTTACGGAACTTACTGCTCTGTGATGAGGTGATACCACTCCGTGACAGGGCTGCACAGCTCTGTAATGAGATGACGCCACTACTTGACGGGACTGTACCGTTCTGTAATGAGATGATACCGCTGTGTGACAGGACTTACGGCTCTGTAATGAGACGATACCGCTCCGTGACGGGACTGTTCTGCTCCGTGATATGATAACACTCTGTGACGGGTCTGTATTGCTGTGTGATGAGATAATAACTCTCCGTAACGGGACTGGACTGTACTGCTCTATAATGAGGTGATACCGCTCCGTAACGGGACGAGATCGGTACCCCTCCTAGATCGGACGATACCGCTTCGTGACGTGCGATCAATCGATAGATTTCTCCTGAACCGATTTTTTGGATGAGGGTAATTTTTTTTTGATTTGAGCCGATTTTGAGTAAATTTTTTTTAGGGTTTTTGGAGTAAAAAAATTATTGAAGACATTTTTTAAATTAAAAAGGGCTCCAAGAATCGAACAAACTACTTACAT
The DNA here is from genome assembly GCA_022606455.1 of Callitettix versicolor. Classification (NCBI taxonomy): domain Eukaryota; kingdom Metazoa; phylum Arthropoda; class Insecta; order Hemiptera; family Cercopidae; genus Callitettix; species Callitettix versicolor. The sequence goes on along the minus strand of CM040190.1, from coordinate 106,113,902 downwards.
ACAAACTTGTGAGAGTGCACACGCGCGCGCGTGTGCGCGCGCACACACACACACACACACACACAAACATTAAAGAAAAAATTTCTAAAGACAATTAATAACCGCCTCGGTGGCCTAGTGGATAGCGTACTAGGCTTTCACCCCGAGGACCCGGGTTCGATTCCCGGCCAGGGCTTGGCATTTTCATACGCTATAAATCATCCCATCGTCTGCATTAGCCCAAGTGTGCACAATAGTCGGACAAAAAAAAAAAAAAAAATTCTTCACCCCGTATACATTTTTTTACATTTTTTCAGGACACTAGACCTGTAAAAATATCTATGATTTACTTTTTATGAACTAAAATTGATTTTTTTACACACACACACACCCTGTTTCGTATATTGAGACACTAATAAAATTATAATACGAGAAAAAATAAAAAGAGCAAATTCCTTCTTCATTTTTTAGCACGTCGTTGTAAAGCACAATAAAACATATTTAAATTTCCTCGTCTAATAAAAGACAAAAGGACACGTAATTTAATTCAGGGAATCAGAAGGCGGAAAAAATGAAGCGGTTGTAAGAAAAGTGGCAGTAACCAAGTTTGGCAGAGAAGTTTTATCTGGTTAGAGCCTTCTAAAACAAAATAAATTAAGAGACAGGTCGTCCCTCACCGGCGAGGGTTGTAAATTATATAAGGAACAACCCTCGCGCCTTTCCCACGACCTTGTTATACGGCTAACTAAAACTTCTCCGGAACCAGAGGTAGAGTTAAATGGCGAGAAGTTTCTCCAAACAAGAGCGTCAGTCATGTCCTTATATGGAGATCTTACAGGCCAAGCTCCGAGATTATCTTGGTTCGTTTCAAATTTGACGTATCAAATTAAAGCGGCGCGAAATATTCTTTCAGGCTTGCATAAATTAGATAAGCCAATAATTAATTGATAGACGAAGCATTTTTTTGTTTATTTCTCGCTATACGAAGTATAAAGTTTGGTGCTTGATCTTTAAGTTTTTTTTTTGTACGTTTTTTTTGGTTTTTTTTTTTAACGTCCGACTGTTGTGCACACTTGGGCTAATGCAGACGATGGGATGATTTATAGCGTATGAAAATGCCAAGCAATTGCCGGGAATCGAACCCGGGTCCTCGGGGTGAAAGCCTAGTACGCTATCCACTAAGCCACCGAGGCGGCTGTAGTCTATAAGTGCTGTTTAACTTAATCCGTGGCGATTTTCGTTTGTTAAAACAAATGGATCAAAGAATTTGTATCAAATTTTGCGTAAAAAATGGAATAAAGTGTAACAAAGTGTGTGAAATATTAACAAAGGCCTATAGTAAGTCTGCTTGAAAGTTTTTTTTTATGTTTAACGTCCGACTATTGTGCACACTTGGGCTAATGCAGACGATGGGATGATTTATAGCGTATGAAAATGCCAAGCCCTGACCGGGAATCGAACCCGGGTCCTCGGGGTGCAAGCCTTGTACGCTATCCACTAAGCCACCGAGGCGGCTGTAGTCTATATGTGTTGTTTAACTTAATCCGTGGCGATTTTCGTTTGTTAAAACAAATGGATCAAAGAATTTGTATCAAATTTTGCGTAAAAAATGGAATAAAGTGTAACAAAGTGTGTGAAATATTAACAAAGGCCTATAGTAAGTCTGCTTGAAAGTTTTTTTTTTATGTTTAACGTCCGACTATTGTGCACACTTGGGCTAATGCAGACGATGGGATGATTTATAGCGTATGAAAATGCCAAGCCCTCGCCGGGAATCGAACCCGGGTCCTCGGGGTGCAAGCCTAGTACGCTATCCACTAGGCCAGTAAACGTCTCTGGACCGATTTTTTTAGTTATTTTGTTTCCCATAGCGGGGTGATTCTTTAAATTTGAAAAAAAAAAATTTTGGACACAAATTTAAAATTCTAAATATCTGCTGTAATGATTTCTGATTTATGATCAATTCTTTTATCGAAATTTTTTTTAAATGTGGGGGGGAAATGTTGCTAAAATATGAAGGTTTGTAACTGTAGTTAGAGTAAAAAATTTGAATTAAACGAGCAAGTACCGGGGGGGGGGTAAATCGAAAAAACTAAGTTGACCGTGACCGACTTCTCACAAAACATTTAAATTTCTTTTTTGAATTTGTTACACTGACAAGTGATTCTTCATTTATTACCGAAATTTAGCAAAATGTAAACAACAGATTTCTAAGAAATTATATCGATTTTCAAATCGGCTTCACGTCATGACCAAGTTGTTGAATGTACTGTAATAACGTTTAGGGCGTATGCAATAATTTTGCAGAATTTAAAGCATTTTTTGGGACTTTGGTGATTATTAAAACTGTTAAGTATCATTTTGTTTTTTTAGTTGTACCACTGTGTGAATGATTTTATCCCGTTATTATAAATTGCAAAACATATTTCAATGCAGATGTCAGCAGTAGTAATCCGCTTCTATATGTTTGTATTAAAAAGCTCACAATTCATACAACGGCTTTTTTCGTATTTTAACACTTTTCACGTAGGCCTAACTGTTTGCTTAGAAACCAGACTGCTAATTAAAAATGTATTTCTCACTTAATCAAAAAACCACAAAACAGTCTGTAATGTTTTGTTACACGTTTTCAAACAAGCATTTATCTTGAATATGGTGCCTATCTGTGAAGAATAAACTAATTGAATAATAAAATGTGTGTGTGTGTGTGTGTGTGTGCGTGCGCGCGTGCGCGTCTGTATGTGTGCGTCTGTACGAGTGTGTGTGTGTGTGTGTGTTTGTATGAGTGTACGCGCGCGTGCATGTTTGTGTGTGTGCGTGCGTGTTTGTGTGTGCGCGTGCATGCGTGCGTGTTTGTGTGTGCGCGTGCATGCGTGCGTGTGTGTGCGTGTGCGCGCGTGTTTGTGTGTGTGTGTGTATGTGTGCGCGCGCGCGTTCGTGTTTGTGTGTATGCGTTCATGTTTGTGTGTGTGTGTGTGCGCGCGCGCAGGCGCGTGTGTGTGCGCGCTTGCGTGTTTGTGTGCGTGCGTGTTTGTGTGTGCGCGTGCATGCGTGCGTGTTTGTGTGTGCGCGTGCATGCGTGCGTGCGTGTTTGTGTGTGTGCGTGTGCGCGCGTGTGTGTGTGTATGTGTGCGCGCGCGCGTTCGTGTTTGTGTGTATGCGTGCATGTTTGTGTTCGCTTGCGTGCGTGTGTGTGCGCGCTTGCGTGTTTGTGTGTGTGCGCGCGTGCGTGTGCGCACGCGTATGTTCGTGCTTGTGTGTGTGTGTGTGTGTGTGTGTGTGTGTGTGTGTGTGTGTGTGTGTGTGTGTGTGTGTGTGTGTGCGTGCGTGCGCGCGTGTGTGTGTACAGTTTGGCAAAAACTGTTGAGAATATGATTTTTTTAATCTGTTTGCATCAAATTTCGTTCAAATGTAACCAATAAACAGCCAAACAAAAGGTATGGTCCTTCGAATGTATAGATATTCGATTAAAAATTCATCGAAAAATAAAAAATCAGCATACTTTCTCAAAATCAATTACGTCGGTTTGATTACCGATTCATAACTCGGGTCGTTTTAGGAAATCCTGACCACGTTTTTTCGATCTAATTTCCAATCGTAAACATCTTTATTGCATCAAAATGCACAACTCGAAAGTCCACGTAGTAAATTTGAAAAGTATTTACTGCGCGAGGACAAATCGAAAAGAAATAAAAATAACTCGTCCGGTTTGTTTTCTTGATTTACGCTCGAACAGTAAAATGCTTTACCTACAGTAGTGAGCAGACTGTTTTGCTAACCGAAAACATTGAGCAAACAAACTTCGCTCACTCCTCAAAGACAACTAAATACAGTTTACAACAAGACTTGTGTACAAGTTTACTGTAAAAAGAATCATATTATATAGTGTTTTAAATAACGTTCCGGGCAAATTGTGTAGTCTGGCCAACGAAAGAAAAAACCCGTATAATGTTCCAGTTGGTTACGGTACAAACATTTCAGATACACCAAATAGAAGTGTATTCTTTTCTGTATAAACCTATGTTAATTCCTTTGATGTATTTTCAAACGTCAATTTTATATTTCAAGAAATTTTTAGAGAAACACGATTTTCACTCTGCTTTTCTGCTACTAGCTATTTCGAAAGTTCATAACTTTGTCAGTTTTAACTCCATAACTGGAGTTCGAGTATGTTATAGTATAGACATTTGTTAATGTTTCTGCCTGATTTGGCGAACTTTCGACAAAAATTGAAATGATTGTGATTTTTTTTAATTACTCATTTTGTTATCGGCATCTAATTTTACAACAATAGATCTGTTATAAAAACTTGTGATCATCAGATTTATAGTTGTGTTTAATGAGTAAACGCTCAGTTTCTCTCTTTATTTGTTTCGCCCAACTTTGGGTTACACTAAATCAATCACTTTTTAATGTTCTGTGCCTTCTTCGTAGCCCAGTATTGCTTCATTCGTTGTGATCTTGCTTTTCTTTCTTCATCAGAGATTTGGATCGTTCGCTTGGATTTGACTTTGCCTTGGAACCGTTGATTATTATTATTATTATTATTTATTTGTTTCGCCCAACTTTGGGTTACACTAAATCAATCACTTTTAATGTTCTGTGCCTTCTTCGTAGCCCAGTATTGCTTCATTCGTTGTGATCTTGCTTTTCTTTCTTCATCAGAGATTTGGATCGTTCGCTTGGATTTGACTTTGCCTTGGAACCGTTGATTATTATTATTATTATTATTATTATTATTATTTATTTGTTTCGCCCAACTTTGGGTTACACTAAATCAATCACTTTTTAATGTTCTGTGCCTTCCTCGTAGCCCAGTATTGCTTCATTCGTTGTGATCTTGCTTTTCTTTCTTCGTCAGAGATTTGGATCGTTCGCTTGGATTTGACTTTGCCTTGGAATCGTTGATTATTATTATTATTATTATATATTTGTTTCACCCAACTTTGGGGTACACTAAATCAATCACTTCTCAATGTTCTGTGCCTTCCTCGTAGCCCAGTATTGCTTCATTCGTTGTGATCTTGCTTTTCTTTCTTCGTCAGAGATTTGGATCGTTCGCTTGGATTTGACTTTGCCTTGGAACCGTTGATTATTATTATTATTATTATATATTTGTTTCACCCAACTTTGGGGTACACTAAATCAATCACTTCTCAATGTTCTGTGCCTTCCTCGTAGCCCAGTATTGCTTCATTCGTTGTGATCTTGCTTTTCTTTCTTCGTCAGAGATTTGGATCGTTCGCTTGGATTTGACTTTGCCTTGGAACCGTTGATTATTATTATTATATATTTGTTTCACCCAACTTTGGGGTACACTAAATCAATCACTTCTCAATGTTCTGTGCCTTCCTCGTAGCCCAGTATTGCTTCATTCGTTGTGATCTTGCTTTTCTTTCTTCGTCAGAGATTTGGATCGTTCGCTTGGATTTGACTTTGCCTTGGAACCGTTGCTTCTTGTCCTTGGTTATTGTTTTGGCTGTTCTGTCCATGAGCATAGTGTCAGTGATTTGTAGTTCTGTTATGTCTTTCTCCGTTTCTCTAAACCAAACTTTCGCTCTTCTATTGCGAAAGTAGTCAAATATTTTTTTAGTTAGTCTATTTTTGTCCATTCGGAGGATGTGCCCATAAAAATCAATTCTGATAGTGTTTCAGTTTTTTGGTAAAGAGTTTCATTACTGATGTGGAGTAATTGGGTGTTACGGAATTTGGGGCCTAAGATTTTTCGTAATATCTTTCTTTCTTTGATCTCCAGCCTTTCAAGTGGGCCCTGGGTTGTGAGATAATGTTTCAGCTGCATATAAGGCTTCTGGTTTAATTACCGTATGATAATGCCTTATCTATGTATTCCAGGAGAGGGACTTCTTGTTGTATGTGTCCTTGGTAAGTTGGAAGACTAATTCAACCTTATTTCTCCTAGATTCCATAGCTTTTTTCTCTAGGGCGTTCCAGCTGATCCATTCCCCAAGATATTTGAATGGTTTATTCGTTCAGTTTATTAAACGAAATTTTAGTATTAATCTGAACCCTTAGCGCGCCAGGATTACAGTCGGTGGCACGCACTGTAGACTTCCGTCCGTAATGCGCGAAGTATTAGGATTTCACTGTAAATGTAACCTCCTGGTGCGCTAACTGTTTGGATTAATTCTCAAATTTGGTTTAATTAACTGAACATTTACGCATCAAACACAACTATAAGTCTGATTGATCATAAGTCTTTTTTTTAAGCAGCCTTTAATCTAGCAAATGGCTTTCTAGGTCAACCCTGTCACCTCAGATTTACTTCAACCCTTCAGTAAGATTCCTTTCAAAGAGGTGTTTTAAACTGTGCCGGAATCAACTTTAATGTTTTCTGTTAATTAATGGTTAGTAAACACAAACAGATTTATTAAATAGATTTATTAAACAGATTTATTAAATGGTAGGCGGTAGCAGCGAGTACAGAATAGCAGTGTGTGTGTGTGTGTGTGTGTGTGTGTGTGTGTGTGTGTGTGTGTGTGTGTGTGTGTGTGTGTGTGTGTGTGTGTGTGTGTGTGTGTGTGTGTGTGTGTGTGTGCGCGTGCGAGTGTGCGTGCGCGTGCGAGTGCGGGTGTGTGCGTGTGTGTGTGAGAGAGAGAGAGAGTGTGTGTGTGTGTGTGTGTGTGTGTGTGTGTGTGTGTGTGTGTGTGTGTGTGTGTGTGTGTGTGTGTGTGTGTGTGTGTGTGTGTGTGTGTGTGTGTGTGTGTGTGTGTGTGCGTGCGTGCGTGCGTGTGTGTGTGTGTGCGTGCGCGCGCGAGTGAGGTGTGTGTGTGTGTGTGTGTGAGAGAGTGTGTGTGTGCGTGTGTGTGTGTGTGTGTGTGTGTGTGTGTGTGTGTGTGTGTCTGTTTGTGTGTGTGTGTGTGTGTGTGTGTGTGTGTGTGTGTGTGTGTGTGTGTGTGTGTGTGTGTGTGTGTGTGTGTGTGTGTGTGTGTGTGTGCGAGTGTGTGTGTGTGTGTGCGCGTGCGAGTGCGGGTGTGTGTGAGAGAGTGTGTGCGTGCGTGTGTGAGTGTGTGTGTGTGTGTGCGCGTGCGTGTGTGTGTTTAGCCCTCAATGGAGTACATTTAGTCAATTTTGGTTCTTTTGGGCTTTCAACTTTGGTTCTTTTAGGTTTTTGAGATTATCCCCAATACTTTTTCAGTCTTATAGATCTCTATAGTCTAACTTCCTCCGAGTAAAAGGCAACTCTTTTTGTTCCTTCTTTAAATTTTAATCTAGTGTTTTTATCCCTAAGGATTGGTTTCCCTTCCTTCTTTCGGACGTTCCTCCGTTATCCCTAATTCTTTTAGGTCCTGTTTCACTTCCTTAAGCCACTCATTCTTTACTTTCATCTTGAGTTGGTAATTTAGGAGTTTCTTCGTCAGTCTTTCTTCTGGTAGCCTTATTAGGTGTCCATAAAAAACCAGTATCCTCTTTCTAATATTATCTAATAGATGTTCATTATCCTGATAGATAACTGAACTTGGCAGCAGTCTGTATGTTCCTTCTACCATGTGTTTTTTGTTGATAATGGTTCTCAATATTTTTCTTTCCACTTTTTGAAGCTCCTCTGTTCTGTTTCGGCTTCTTAAATTAAATAAAGTTTCCGCAGCATAAGTCACTTCAGGTCTTGTGACCGTATTATAATGTCTGATTTTCAACTTTATGGAAAGCGACTTTTTCTTATGCTTTTTCCAAGTTACCTTTAGGGCCTTCTTTAATTTGTTCGTTCTGTTTTTTATTGCCAGTTTTTCGGCTATGTTTCTAGTGATATTTTCTCCCAAATACTTATAATTATCCACTATCTTTATTCGTTCGCCTTATATTTTTATAGACTTTTTAGTCGGCATTATTTCCGTCTTTTTGAAGGATATCATAAGTCTTTATAATACTGTAATTTTATTACAGACGTGTGTTCAAGAATTACTTCAATAAAGTTGCTGTGAAAAAATTGGTATTATTTTTAAAAATTCACCTTAATTTTAATTTTTTGTCAAATTCAGCAGTAACATTAAAACATATCTATACCATTACACGTGAATTGCATTGTTGTTGCGTAAACACAGACAAAGTTACGAACCTTCAAAGTAGCTAGTAGGAGAAAATACTACTGTATGTTTTCGATAAATTTCTTGAAATAAAAAATTGACATTTATATATTATTTTTTATATATTACATTTATTATATTTTTTGAAATAAAAAATTTCAAAATATATTAACGGAATTAACATAGATTTATGTAAACTGCAATGTTTATTTAAAACACTCATGTAAGTATACATTGTACATAACAGTTAAAGTACACGTGCGCGATTGTCACAACTGAGGGTAATTTTTAGTTTTCGGTATTTCAGTTGGCAACATTTTGTTTATTTGAAGTTACCGTGCGACCTAAATGTCTCTGTATTTTTGTTCCTAGATATTTTAATAACATAACCTCTCACTGCGTTTCAACCGTAATTTTTTTTATCGAATTAGTACTTTTAAATACCACCGTGGGAAAAATTGTACGTAAAATGTGCGTGCAGTTTTCAACTCGAGAAAATTTTCGCATTCAAGCGTAATTTTTTTCCCGTTTAAAACAATGCCGCTTTGCTTATTAGTTGCATAAATATCCGTTTATTTCGAATTCGATTATTTGATTTGAACTGCTGCAGTTGTAATCAATCTAGTTTTGATTTAAATCACCTCATATTGCTTGAATAATTATTCAGGAGTGAATTACGTCTAATGAATAATTGATTTTGAATATTAAATGGTAAAATTGTTCGATTATTGAAGTCTTGTAGGTGAAATTAATTTTTTCTCATAGACAAATACAAAAATGAAATTCAAAATCAGTGAGAATCAATTGATTTTAAAAACAGACGTAAATGCTGGAAAAATTGCTCATATTAAGTTGATTCAACTAATTGACCTTTTTAATGAATTTCTATTACTGCATTTTTTTATAAATAATGTTTATCATTATGTAAGAAGTAATTATAGTGCTGTAGTTAGGCCTACGATTGATGTTAATACGTACGATTATTAAAAAAATTTTGTTTCATAATGGAGATATTCTAGGCTACCTTGTAAATTATAATTCAAGTAGTCGATTCCAATAAAGATATTGCGATATTTCTGTCATATTACAATTGACTATTGGTCATTTATTGCCAAAATTAGCCTCGGTGGTCTAGTGCAGGGGTCTCCAAACTACGGCCCGAGGGCCATATCCGGCCCGCGGAGAGCTAGCATACTTGAAAACTCCTTTTAGAGAACATATTTTTTATAGCAAATTAAATTCAGTTTACTGAAGTATTCTAATTTTATGTTTATGACTTTAGTCCGATTTGCAGCCTTTTTTAAACGTTGCGTACTTTTTCGGACTTTTTTTTCATCAGTGGACTATTTCACTTTTACCACCGGCAACAATGATAAAGAGGGTTTTGGCCCTCGGAACTTACTGGAGTAATCAGTATGGCCCTAAGGCTGGAAAGTTTGGAGACCCCTGGTCTAGTGGATAGCGCACTAGGCTTTCACCCCGAGGACCCGGGTTCGATTCCCGGCGAGGGCTTGGCATTTTCATACGCTATAAATCATCCCATCGTCTGCATTAGCCCAAGTGTGCACTATAGTCGGACGTCAAAAAAAAAAAAAAAAGCCAAATTAGATAAACAGATTTTGAGAAATTAGTGCATTTTTGACAGCAGCTTTTTCACGTAAAAAATCAAATTTATAGCAAAACTAAACATATTGTTTTTTTACAATTTACAAGCCGATTTACAATTAATCAATCAGCGGATTACTGAATAATTCCTACTAAAATCACTTGTATTATTTTTTTTTTAATTTAAAAGAGCAGATTTATTGTTGATTACTAATTGACAGTAGACAGATTCTGTTAAAAGAATAACATGAGATACGAGTTGAGTCAGTTAATGTTATTTCTGAAATATTGCTTTTACAATATTGGCTACAGAAAATAGAAATCATAAAAGTTATTTTCGGACTAGGAATGTTGTGCAAGTTCCTGAATAGCCTAGTTTCTGCCTAATGATGATATATTTATTTATAAACCTGTACTCGGATGTTGCCGTACTCGGACTGTACGCGTGCCTAATTCCCGCCATAAACGTAGGAATGGCGCCAAAGGTCCCTCAGATAACACGCAACTACAGTCTCTTGCTGAACGATAATCCTTTGTAGAGGAATAAAAAGATTACGGAGGCGGCCGCAAAGCGACACCAGTTTTCGCTTAATTTTAACAAAACACGATATTCCAATAAAGATTAGGCCTACGCACGACAGTGTACTGCGCATGTCTGATGCGGCGTGATTTATTGAAAGCTGTCCCCCGTATTATAATACATCATCTTTTTTAGTCCTTACAAAAAACCGATCGAAATAAAAAAAAAACTGTCGTTTGTGTCTGATTTTTTATGATCTCACTTCGACAACGGTTGCGTGAGATATTAGTTCTGCATATAGTGGATTTGTTTAGGGTCAGATTAAAATTTGTAAACTGTAGCCTATTCAAAAGGCCTAATAAATGGTGCAAAAAACGTTATGCAAATTTTCTTACATTGCTTAAACCGGAAGCTAATTTATCAAAAATCAACTTCACACTTTTTGTCAAATCGGCTTTACATTTTTTATCAAATTGGTTTCACACTCTTTATCAAATCGCCTAATTTATCATATTGGTTTCACACTTTTTATCAAATCGGTTTCACACTCTTTATCAAATCGACTTTTTTATCACATCGCCTACGCACTTTTTATCAAATCGCCTAATTTATCATATTAGTTTCACACTTTTTATCAAATCGGCCTAATTTATCAAATCGGTTTCACACTCTTTATCAAATCGATTTTTTTATCACATCGCCTACACACTTTTTATCAAATCGCCTAATTTATCATATTGGTTTCACACTTTTTATCAAATCGGCCTAATTTATCAAATCGGTTTCACACTCTTTATCAAATCGACTTTTTTATCACATCGCCTACACACTTTTTATCAAATCGCCTAATTTATCATATTTTTTTCACACTTTTTATCAAATCGGCCT
>CM040190.1:106070368-106097868 GCA_022606455.1 Callitettix versicolor | reverse complement strand
GGTTCTTTACACAAGGTACCTTCTTACCAAATTGCAAAATAATTAGCTAATGCGTTTAAATCATAGTCCGCCATCTTGAAATGGAAGCGAATGGGTAAAATCTTACACACGTATTTCGGTTCTTTACACAAGGTACCTTCTTACCAAATTGCAAAATAATTAGCTAATGCGTTTAAATCAGAGCCGCCATCTTGAAATGAAAGTGAATGAGAAAAATTTTACACGTGTATTTCGGTTCTTTACACAAGGTACCTTCTTACCAAATTGCAAAATAATTAGCTAATGCGTTTAAATCAGAGGCCGCCATCTTGAAATGGAAATATTGAGGAAACTTGTTACATATATTTCATTTGGGCAACGTATCAAATGTCAAACCAATTAGTCAGTTGCATTTGACTAGAACTGCGTGCACTCCTTATTGTAAATCAGAGGCCGCCATCTTGCGGAAGTGAATGGAAAAATCTTAAAACATACGTTGTTCAGGCTTTATACGAGTTACGTTTGTAATAAAATTCCAAAACACCACACTTCGCTTGGTCAGTTGTCTGTTAGAGCGGCCATCGTGGTACGTTCCTGGCCCGGGACCTGAAATGAGAGCCGACGTTAACCTACAGATCAATTTTAGAGTGGTCGTTAAAATGATTAGCCTATTTATACAGTATGAGTGCGTGTGTTAGCATTGTATATTTCTCTACTCTGCTCGGTTTTGAATCAAACTTGGCACAAAAGACCTTTTGTAATAATTTGGGCACGTTCGTTACCCAGAATCCGTTTAGCCTTTGGCCATTTCAAATCTCTAAAAGAATAATTAGTTTTTCTTCAAAACGTTTTCGAACGTTTATCGAAAACTTGATTAGTAGAAATTAGCGGTGAAATCTGTGATTTCACAATAGTAATCAGCGGTGAAATCTGTGATTTAAACAATAGTAATCAGCGGTAAAATCTGTGATTTCACAATAGTAATCAGCGGTAAAATCTGTGATTTAAACAATAGTAATCAGCGGTGAAATGTGTGATTTAAACAATAGTAATCAGCGGTAAAATCTGTGATTTAAACAATAGTAATCAGCGGTGAAATGTGTGATTTAAACAATAGTAATCAGCGGTAAAATCTGTGATTTAAACAATAGTAATCAGCGGTGAAATGTGTGATTTAAACAATAGTAATCAGCGGTAAAATCTGTGATTTAAACAATAGTAATCAGCGGTGAAATGTGTGATTTAAACAATAGTAATCAGCGGTAAAATCTGTGATTTAAACAATAGTAATCAGCGGTGAAATGTGTGATTTAAACAATAGTAATCAGCGGTAAAATCTGTGATTTCACAATAGTAATCAGCGGTAAAATCTGTGATTTCACAATAGTAATCAGCGGTAAAATCTGTGATTTCACAATAGTAATCAGCGGTAAAATCTGTGATTTCACAATAGTAATCAGCGGTAAAATCTGTGATTTCACAATAGTAATCAGCGGTAAAATCTGTGATTTCACAATAGTAATCAGCGGTAAAATCTGTGATTTCACAATAGTAATCAGCGGTAAAATCTGTGATTTCACAATAGTAATCAGCGGTAAAATCTGATTTCACAATAGTAATCAGCGGTAAAATCTGATTTCACAATAGTAATCAGCGGTAAAATCTGTGATTTCACAATAGTAATCAGCGGTAAAATCTGTGATTTCACAATAGTAATCAGCGGTAAAATCTGTGATTTCACAATAGTAATCAGCGGTAAAATCTGATTTCACCATAGTAATCAGCGGTGAAATCTGTGATTTCACAATAGTAATCAGCGGTAAAATCTGTGATTTCACAATAGTAATCAGCGGTAAAATCTGTGATTTAAACAATAGTAATCAGCGGTGAAATGTGTGATTTAAACAATAGTAATCAGCGGTAAAATCTGTGATTTCACAATAGTAATCAGCGGTAAAATCTGTGATTTAAACAATAGTAATCAGCGGTGAAATGTGTGATTTAAACAATAGTAATCAGCGGTAAAATCTGTGATTTAAACAATAGTAATCAGCGGTGAAATGTGTGATTTAAACAATAGTAATCAGCGGTAAAATCTGTGATTTCACAATAGTAATCAGCGGTAAAATCTGTGATTTAAACAATAGTAATCAGCGGTGAAATGTGTGATTTAAACAATAGTAATCAGCGGTAAAATCTGTGATTTCACAATAGTAATCAGCAGTAAAATCTGTGATTTAAACAATAGTAATCAGCGGTGAAATGTGTGATTTAAACAATAGTAATCAGCGGTAAAATCTGTGATTTAAACAATAGTAATCAGCGGTGAAATGTGTGATTTCACAATAGTAATCAGCGGTAAAATCTGTGATTTCACAATAGTAATCAGCGGTAAAATCTGTGATTTCACAATAGTAATCAGCGGTAAAATCTGTGATTTCACAATAGTAATCAGCGGTAAAATCTGTGATTTCACAATAGTAATCAGCGGTAAAATCTGTGATTTCACAATAGTAATCAGCGGTAAAATCTGTGATTTCACAATAGTAATCAGCGGTAAAATCTGTGATTTCACAATAGTAATCAGCGGTAAAATCTGTGATTTCACAATAGTAAGCAGCGGTAAAATCTGATTTCACAATAGTAATCAGCGGTGAAATCTGTGATTTCACAATAGTAATCAGCGGTAAAATCTGTGATTTCACAATAGTAATCAGCGGTAAAATCTGTGATTTCACAATAGTAATCAGCGGTAAAATCTGTGATTTCACAATAGTAATCAGCGGTAAAATCTGTGATTTCACAATAGTAATCAGCGGTAAAATCTGTGATTTAAACAATAGTAATCAGCGGTGAAATGTGTGATTTAAACAATAGTAATCAGCGGTAAAATCTGTGATTTCACAATAGTAATCAGCGGTAAAATCTGTGATTTAAACAATAGTAATCAGCGGTGAAATGTGTGATTTAAACAATAGTAATCAGCGGTAAAATCTGTGATTTAAACAATAGTAATCAGCGGTGAAATGTGTGATTTAAACAATAGTAATCAGCGGTAAAATCTGTGATTTCACAATAGTAATCAGCGGTAAAATCTGTGATTTAAACAATAACAATCAGCGGTGAAATGTGTGATTTAAACAATAGTAATCAGCGGTAAAATCTGTGATTTCACAATAGTAATCAGCAGTAAAATCTGTGATTTAAACAATAGTAATCAGCGGTGAAATGTGTGATTTAAACAATAGTAATCAGCGGTAAAATCTGTGATTTAAACAATAGTAATCAGCGGTGAAATGTGTGATTTCACAATAGTAATCAGCGGTAAAATCTGTGATTTCACAATAGTAATCAGCGGTAAAATCTGTGATTTCACAATAGTAATCAGCGGTAAAATCTGTGATTTCACAATAGTAATCAGCGGTAAAATCTGTGATTTCACAATAGTAATCAGCGGTAAAATCTGTGATTTCACAATAGTAATCAGCGGTAAAATCTGTGATTTCACAATAGTAATCAGCGGTAAAATCTGTGATTTCACAATAGTAATCAGCGGTAAAATCTGTGATTTCACAATAGTAAGCAGCGGTAAAATCTGATTTCACAATAGTAATCAGCAGTGAAATCTGTGATTTCACAATAGTAATCAGCGGTAAAATCTGTGATTTCACAATAGTAATCAGCGGTAAAATCTGTGATTTCACAATAGTAATCAGCGGTAAAATCTGTGATTTCACAATAGTAATCAGCGGTAAAATCTGATTTCACAATAGTAATCAGCGGTGAAATCTGTGATTTCACAATAGTAATCAGCGGTAAAATCTGTGATTTCACAATAGTAATCAGCGGTAAAATCTGTGATTTAAACAATAGTAATCAGCGGTGAAATGTGTGATTTAAACAATAGTAATCAGCGGTAAAATCTGTGATTTCACAATAGTAATCAGCGGTAAAATCTGATTTCACAATAGTAATCAGCGGTGAAATCTGTGATTTCACAATAGTAATCAGCGGTAAAATCTGTGATTTCACAATAGTAATCAGCGGTAAAATCTGTGATTTAAACAATAGTAATCAGCGGTGAAATGTGTGATTTAAACAATAGTAATCAGCGGTAAAATCTGTGATTTCACAATAGTAATCAGCGGTAAAATCTGTGATTTAAACAATAGTAATCAGCTGTGAAATGTGTGATTTAAACAATAGTAATCAGCGGTAAAATCTGTGATTTAAACAATAGTAATCAGCGGTGAAATGTGTGATTTAAACAATAGTAATCAGCGGTAAAATCTGTGATTTCACAATAGTAATCAGCGGTAAAATCTGTGATTTAAACAATAGTAATCAGCGGTGAAATGTGTGATTTAAACAATAGTAATCAGCGGTAAAATCTGTGATTTCACAATAGTAATCAGCGGTAAAATCTGTGATTTAAACAATAGTAATCAGCGGTGAAATGTGTGATTTAAACAGTAGTAATCAGCGGTAAAATCTGTGATTTAAACAATAGTAATCAGCGGTGAAATGTGTGATTTCACAATAGTAATCAGCGGTAAAATCTGTGATTTCACAATAGTAATCAGCGGTAAAATCTGTGATTTCACAATAGTAATCAGCGGTAAAATCTGTGATTTCACAATAGTAATCAGCGGTAAAATCTGTGATTTCACAATAGTAATCAGCGGTAAAATCTGTGATTTCACAATAGTAATCAGCGGTAAAATCTGTGATTTCACAATAGTAATCAGCGGTAAAATCTGATTTCACAATAGTAATCAGCGGTAAAATCTGTGATTTCACAATAGTAATCAGCTGTAAAATCTGTGATTTCACAATAGTAATCAGCGGTAAAATCTGATTTCACAATAGTAATCAGCGGTAAAATCTGTGATTTCACAATAGTAATCAGCGGTAAAATCTGTGATTTCACAATAGTAATCAGCGGTAAAATCTGTGATTTCACAATAGTAATCAGCGGTAAAATCTGTGATTTAAACAATAGTAATCAGCGGTGAAATGTGTGATTTAAACAATAGTAATCAGCGGTAAAATCTGTGATTTAACAATAGTAATCAACAGTAAAATCTGATTTCACAATAGTAATCAGCGGTAAAATCTGTGATTTCACAATAGTAATCAGCAGTAAAATCTGTGATTTCGCAATAGTAATCAACTGTAAAATCTGTGATTTCACAATAGTAATCAACGGTAAAATGTGTGATTTCACAATAGTAATCAGCGGTAAAATCTGTGATTTCACAATAGTAATCAGCGGTAAAATCTGTGATTTCACAATAGTAATCAGCAGTAAAATCTGATTTCACAATAGTAATCAACTGTAAAATCTGTGATTTCACAATAGTAATCAGCGGTAAAATGTGTGATTTCGCAATAGTAATCAGCGGTGAAATCTGTGTTTTCACAATAGTAATCAACTATAAAATCTGATTTCACAGTAGTAATCAGAGGTGAAATGTGTGATTTCGCAGTAGTAATCAGCTGTGAATCTATGTTTTCACAGTAATTAGCGTTAAAATCTGTGCACAAACTGACACTTTATACTTTCAGTTTTCGTTAACAAACATAAGGTGCTGATTATTTCAGTTTTTATCGCTGATTATAATGGTCAAATCAGGTTTTTTAAAAAGAGTTAATACGTTATTTTGATACATTTGGATTTAGGTGATCTGAAGACGAATGTACATATTACAAGACCGAGTTTTTCATAATACTTTCTGAATAATTTGTAGTATAAAGAGTAAACATTTTAAGCGGTAGGTGCATAGTTTAGCGGTAATGTGCCATATCCAGGTTTGTTTTTATTATAATAACATTTGTCTAATAGTGCATTTACAATTAAATTATTTTAACAATCTCCGTATCTCTAATACGTTTTTGAGAATGGAACCATATAAAGTGTTCCCACAGCTCTAGAGGTCGCTAAATATATACTGTATTTAACCGAAACATGTTTCATTATCCTTGGAGGGCCATTAACTTCAGGACAGATTAAGGATGAAACCTCTAAATGGCTGCAACGTGCGCCATTTGTCTTCAAACAGGCGTCAGTTTTAATTGAAATGTTAATTTATTCCGTAATCTCGCTCGAGGTTTACAGCCATTTAAATATTGCGAAACAATATGCCGTACAGAAACAATGTACGAGTATGTCAGTGCAGTATACAGTTGTGCCGGCACGCTGGCGGGTGCGAGTATGTCAGTGCAGTATACAGTTGTGCCGGCACGCTGGCGGGTGCGAGTATGTCAGTGCAGTATACAGTTGTGCCGGCACGCTGGCGAGTGCGAGTATGTCAGTGCAGTATACAGTTGTGCCGGCACGCTGGCGGGTGCGAGTATGTCAGTGCAGTATACAGTTGTGCCGGCACGCTGGCGGGTGCGAGTATGTCAGTGCAGTATACAGTTGTGCCGGCACGCTGGCGAGTGTGAGTATGTCAGTGCAGTATACAGTTGTGCCGGCACGCTGGCGGGTGCGAGTATGTCAGTGCAGTATACAGTTGTGCCGGCACGCTGGCGGGTGCGAGTATGTCAGTGCAGTATACAGTTGTGCCGGCACGCTGGCGAGTGCGAGTATGTCAGTGCAGTATACAGTTGTGCCGGCACGCTGGCGAGTGCGAGTATGTCAGTGCAGTATACAGTTGTGCCGGCACGCTGGCGAGTGCGAGTATGTCAGTGCAGTATACAGTTGTGCCGGCACGCTGGCGAGTGCGAGTATGTCAGTGCAGTATACAGTTGTGCCGGCACGCTGGCGAGTGTGAGTATGTCAGTGCAGTATACAGTTGTGCCGGCACGCTGGCGAGTGCGAGTATGTCAGTGCAGTATACAGTTGTGCCGGCACGCTGGCGAGTGCGAGTATGTCAGTGCAGTATACAGTTGTGCCGGCATGCTAGCGGGTGCGAGTATGTCAGTGCAGTATACAGTTGTGCCGGCACGCTGGCGGGTGCGAGTAGTCAGTGCAGTATACAGTTGTGCCGTGAGTGTCAGTGCAGTATACAGTATACAGTTGCCGGCACGCTGGCGGGTGCGAGTATGTCAGTGCAGTATACAGTTGTGCCGGCACGCTGGCGAGTGTGAGTATGTCAGTGCAGTATACAGTTGTGCCGGCACGCTGGCGGGTGCGAGTATGTCAGTGCAGTATACAGTTGTGCCGGCACGCTGGCGGGTGCGAGTATGTCAGTGCAGTATACAGTTGTGCCGGCACGCTGGTGGGTGCGAGTATGTCAGTGCAGCATACAGTTGTGCCGGCACGCTGGCGGGTGCGAGTATGTCAGTGCAGTATACAGTTGTGCCGGCACGCTGGCGGGTGCGAGTATGTCAGTACAGTATCCAGTTGTGCTGGCACGCTGGCGGGTGCGAGTATGTCAGTACAGTATACAGTAGTGCCGGCACGCTGGCGAGTGCGAGTATGTCAGTGCAGTATACCGTAGTGCTGTAACGCTGGCTGGTAGAAACGAATTTTTAATAAAACGGTGAAGCAAATGCTTTTAAATTTGTTCCTTGTCAGTCTATTGCGTAACTGAACTGCGCACTTCAAGGTTTTTAGTTCGAGCCGCCCGTACTCCCCTTACCTTTATCGCTGAACCCTTTTCCTTATTACTCTAACTGATGTAAAATATAGACGTTGGGGGGGGGAATGTTTCTTGTTTATAATTATTGTACAACAGACAAGCACACCGGACAAAGGGACAAAATTGAACAAAATACATCAGCTTACTTCCTTGTCTGGGAATCCTGTGACAACAGCGGGGTACGGATATGTACTTGCCCAACCTACTGCTGAAGCAAATCTTTGTGCCTGGACAGTGTCGTGTTTAGTATTAACAAATTTTTGATTTACTCCTTCATCCGGAAATAACTCTGAAATTTAACATAAGTATTCTAACGATTTTAATCATATATACGTGAAACGTAACTGCCCAAACATAATGTACTGCTATCACAACATTACCGTTATCGATAGGAAAAATCTGAAAGTCGACTGCTCAGGTATTCCTCAAATTTTGGTCATGCGATAATAAACTAAATTTAAAATAAAAAAAAAATTGCGCCTTTTATATTGACCCGTAAGTTACAGTCAACGTTACTGTAACAGATTTGTACAAAATTTGTACAAAGTTTACTGTGTTTTGTTATTTGAATAATACAATAATCATTATAAAAGAAGAATATATACGGGCAGAAGAGACAAAATAAATATAAAATTAAACATTTTCAGATTTGTTTACAAAGTGTAATTCCAAACGCATAACTAATGTAAAAGCATAAAAAGCATTGTTCTACTTTGTTCAAAAAGTTATGCGTCAAGAATTAATTATTTCCTGTTTAAGCACCCTTTAATCTAGCAAATGGCTTTCAAGGTCAACCCTGTCACCTCAGATTTACTTCAACCCTTCAGTAAGATTCCTTTCAAAGAGGTGTTTTAAACTGTGCCGGAATCAGCTTAAAATGGTGGTCGGTAGCAGCGAGTACAGAATAGCAGTGTGTGTGTGTGTGTGTGTGTGTGTGTGTGTGTGTGTGTGTGTGTGTGTGTGTGTGTGTGTGTGTGTGTGTGTGTGTGTGTGTGTGCGTGCGAGTGCGTATGCGAGTGTGTGTGTGCGCGCGTGCGCGCGCGAGTGTGTATGTGCGCGTGCGAGTGTGTGCGTGCGTACGCGTGCGTACGCGTGCGCGCGTGTGTGTGATTGTGTGTGTGTGCGTGCGCGCGGGTGTGTGTGTGTGTGTGTGTGTGTGTGTGTGTGTGCGTGCGCGTGCGAGTGTGTGTGCGTAAGCGTGCGTGTGAGTGAGTGTGTGTGTGTGTGTGTGTGTGTGTGCGTGCGTGTGTGTGTGTGTGCGCTTGCGAGTGTGTGCGTGCGTACGCGTGCGTGTGCGTGTGAGGGAGTGTGTGTGTGTGTGTGTGTGTGTGTGTGTGTGCGTGCGTGTGTGTGTGCGCGTGTGTGTGCGTGTGTGTGTGTGTGTGTGTGTGTGTGTGCGCGCGTGTGTGTGTGTGTGTGTGTGTGTGTGTGTGTGCGCGCTGTGTGCAGCGCGCGCGCGCGTGTGTGTGTGTGTGTGTGTTTTATGGAGCACATTTAGTAAATTTTGGTTCTTTTGGGCTTTCAACTTCGGTTCTTTTAGGTTTTTGAGATTCTCCCAATACTTTTTCAGTCTTATAGATCTCTGTAGTCCAACTTCCTCCGAGTAAAAGGCAACTCTTTTTGGTCCTTCTTAAAATTTTAATCTAGTGTTTTTATCCCTAAGGATTGGCTTTTCCCTTCCTTCTTTCAGACGTTCCTCCGTTATCCCTAATTCTTTTACGTCCTGTTCCACTTCCTTAAGCCACTCATTCTTTACTTTCATCTTGAGTTGGTAATTCAGGAGTTTCTTCGTCAGTCTTTCTTCTGGTAGCCTTATTAGGTGTCCATAGAAAGCCAGTCTCCTCTTTCTAATATTATCTAACTGTTCATTATCCTGATAGATGGCTGAACTTGGCAGCAGTCTGTATGTTCCTTCTACCGTGTGTTTTTTGTTGATAATGGTTCTCAATATTTTCCTTTCCACTTTTTGAAGCTCCTCTGTTCTGTTTCGGCTTCTTAGATTAAATAAAGTTTCCGCGGCATAAGTCACTTCCGGTCTTGTGAACGTATTATAATGTCTGATTTTCGACTTTATGGAAAGCGACTTTTTCTTATACGTTCCCCAAGTTAACTTTAGGGCCTTCTTTAATTTGTTCGTTCAATTTTTTATTGCCAGTTTTTCGGCTATGTTTCTAGTGATATTTTCTCCCAAATACTTAAAATTATCCACTATCTTTATTCGTTCGCCTTATATTTTTATGGACTTTTGTTCCGTGTATAATTAGCAGTGTTTTATTATACACAATATTTTGAAACGTCTTTGATGACCAAACTAAAAGTGGCTTTTCAATCGTGTTCTACACAAAAGACACTGCAAAAGTTGTGTAAAAAAACTTCTAACGTTGTTGATGATTTTTTCAAAAGACGTTTTTGGTGTTTTAAATGCAAGAATTTGATTCAAACTAAGTGTACAAATTTATCGAGTTTTTTCGAACCCAAAATGTCAGAATTAGAGTGGTTGAACATGGAATTTTGAAGAGCTATTTTTGTGTAAAAACTATAGGCTTATACGGTATCTTACCACTTCCAGTTTCAAGTGATACTGCATACTAGATAGTTAAAAAATGTTTACCTTTAAAATTGTTCTTTTTAAATATCCCTAAATATTTTTTTGTCGTCAGCCTCTATCACTGACGGATTAATGCAGTTTTGTAGGTGGGGACGGTTGGTTGGGTGATTCGATTTTAAAGAGAGTCGCCTAGGTGATGACAATTTTTGAAATAATACCTTCAAAAACTAGCTGTTAATTTGTTTTGAGACTTAAAACGCATATAAAGTAAGTGTAAAAATGTACTCCACTTTAGACACAAAAAATCACTTAATTTTCTTAGATTCCTAATTTTTAAAACTTTTGCAAAACTGGCTCCATTTTCATTACTTCCCCTCTTCGGAATATACCTATCTATACTTTTTTTTAGCCGCCTCGGTGGGTAGCGTACTAGGCTTTCACCCCGAGGACCCGGGTTGGATTCCCGGCCAGGGCTTGGCATTTTCATACGCTATAAATCATCCCATCGTCTGCATTAGCCCAAGTGTGCACAATAGTCAGACGTTACAAAAAAAACAACAACAAAAATATATATAATTTTTTATATATAGCTGCAGTTACTCCAGTTCTCTACCCTTAGCGTTAACGCTGAGCCTTCATCCTCATTAGCCTAACCAAGTCCATTTAATCGTCACAACAGTTTCTCAACCAAGTTTTGTTCAATTTTAGAGTCGAGAAAGATCTTTCTGTTGTTGCAGTTAACGCAGGAAGAGAAGAGAGGACCAACATAAAATATCTGATGATGTAACCTCGTTGTCCCCTTTATTACAGGCATTGCGAAGTGCACAAACGTACATATGTGCATACGGACAAAACTTTATGTACATACAAAGTTGAGATGGGGATAATGTGACTGGTATCGGAACGGCAGAGGCCTCAGATGTCTGACTTTTTTCCTCAAAGTTATAATATATCCACTTTAAGGAACTCAAATTGGAACTTTTAAATTTTTATTTTATTCTTTATTTGTTTCATCCAACTTTGGGATACACTAAATCAACCACTTTTAAATGTTCTGTGCCTTCCTCGTAGCCCAGTATTGCTTCATTCGTTGTGATCTTGCTTTTCTTTCTTCGTCAGAGATTTGGATCGTTCGCTTGGATTTGAATTTGCCTTGGAACCGTTTATTTTATTTTATTTTATTATTATTATTATTATTTTTGTCTAGGGAGGGGCGGTCGCCCCTTCTCCCCCCTTTAATCCGTCGTTGCCTGTATATTTTTTTGTTTGGATTCGGAGCAGCTACAAAGATCATTTTCACATAGATCATCCACTTAAAAAAACGGCCTCCTAAGAACACCAGCGGGACAGAGAAAAAAAGTGCGAGTGAGAGGTCGAGTCCCACTTTTTCACCACAGCTCCCTCCTTTTCATTCACTTTCGCTGAGTAGTAACAGTTTGTCGATTGAGATTGGCAGACTCTGTGTCACTGGGCTGTTGGAGGGAGCTGGAGGGGAATTCTCCTACATGCGCGAGAAATTCTCACGCAGACCGTTTACTAAGTGGCTGGACTATAGTGACATCGTGTACGAGTGGAGATGCGGTACCGATAGACGGACAAAGGAGCCCTAACAAACCATTAAGGAAATATATTATTAGAATAAAAATTGTTTAACGAATATTGTAACACACTGTACTGGAAAACGAAGATTTTTCTACATGTTATTGGTATTGTCTGATTCTGAATTTATTTTCAAAAATGCATTCACGGCACTCGAGTACGCCTTATAACTATGGTAAGATTAGCCTGCGTAAAAGATGGATTAAAAAAATACTTTTAGTATGAAAAAAATTAATTCCTAAACGTTATTTTTTGCCTTTATTTCCAATTGATCTGGTTACTTCCTGGTCCAAGCGTGGCCTTGCGCCTTGAATTGCTAATGGACCGAAGTTTGGCAACGTCGCCGCACTCCATGCATAATGCATGCAACGCCGTTCAACAAGTTTCGAGCGCATTTCAGATACTGTATCGCGGTGTTTTTACACTGTCAACTTGACTAAAACATCAGAACGCGGTAAAGGCGAGCATTAACTAAGAACACGGCGAGTTTGCGCGACTTCAGTAAACAAAACGCTTAATTTGTTGTATCGCTTATCCGAAAGCCATTTCCGAGCTGATCTGTCGACAGATAAAATTACACTGCATTACCAAACGTAAGTAACTATAATGCTTATTGTAATAGAACAAAACAAAGAAAAAAATTAGAATGACATAATAGCAACACGTAGATTGCCATCACGATACGTTGACTGAATGCACTATCTGTCCTTTGTCAAGGTCATATGGTATTCAACAACCTTCGTTCTGCAAACTGATGTAGACCAATTTGTATTTCAACATTTCTTTTGTGAACGTTTTACACATACGTTTTTACAGTACTTTTGTAAACTGTAAAAAATATGCACAACCCACTGCACACACAACTTGTAGTTCTATTTTTTTGGTCATTTTCTATTGAAAATGGTATTATTGACCATTAAAACCGCTCATTAAAGTAAGAACCATTACAGGAGGTAGGAACTGAAGCTGGTACCAACTAGAAATTAATAAATATTTCATTTCTGAACTGGTGAAAAGTTGTCTTATCACTGTGGTCTAGGTATCTTGGGCAACAAAAATGAAAACTATCAAAGCAGAAAGAAATGCATGCACGCTAAAGAAGGGAAAATGTTAATAGAATATAGAGTCTTTTTGTAAACATGTGGTTCAATTTAGAGAACGCCTCGGTGGTCTAGTGGATAGCGTACTAGGCTTTCACCCCGAGGATCCGGGTTCGATTCCCGGCGAGGACTTGGCATTTTCATACCCTATAAATCATCCCACCGTCTGCATTAGCCCAAGTGTGCACAATAGTTGGACGTTAAACACAAAAAAAAAAAAAAAAAAAAAAAAAAAAACAATTTTCTTCATGCCATTGGGCAATTTTCGAAAATTTTAAACATCGCTTTTTGCCATTGGGCAATTTTCTCTCTCTTTTAAACATCGCTTTATATAAACTGCTCTCTCTATATATATATATATATATATATATATATATATATATATATATATATATATATCGGACGGATACAGGTTGCACTCCCGGAAGACCACAGAGAAAATATCGAACCTGGCAGCAGATATCAGAAGAAGGAGGCTTCGGTTCTATGGACACATCAGTAGACTCCCAACAACGAGACTTGGCAACATGATCCTTAAGTATATACAAAGAGTCAAATCAACAACGTCGTGGATCACACAAGTCAGAATAGACCTACATGACGCAGAAATAGACTCAACAGATGTTGAAGACAGGCGCGCATACAGGAGAAAGATGCTCGGTTGGAAGGTCCCAGAGAATGATATCCCAAAGAGAGCAGGGGTAAAATGGACGGAGGAGCGGAGGAGGATCCATGGGGACAGGATGAGGGAGGTGTGGAGGATTAGAAGGAACAAGACATGAGTCGGAGTGCTTTGCGTGATCCAATAGGGTCTATACGCAAATAATAATAATAATAATATTTATATATCCCGCAGGGGGTGTAGACTAGTTGCATCTGTTGAGAGGATTTAGACGTCCCTCGCGGCACCCGAGTCTAAAACACACACACAACACTACACTTACAACTTTAACACTTTACTCTCATACTTACATTTAGGGAGACGATAATAGCCTCAACGTGCTTTTCGCCTTAAAATAATCCGTCTAAAATTTTTACTCATAAGTTATAAGTTTGTTTACTTGAGCGAGCGAAGCGATATCTCGTTTCAAATGGACCGTTTGGTATTTGGTTTGTGTGTCTGTTTGTTTGTTTGTTTGTTTGTTACGCAGTTTCCGCCAAACGCATTGACGCATTGTTTTGTAATTTGGTACGGAGGTACTTTATACGAGACCCGTACGACGTATGTGTAAGATTTTTCCCCATTCCCTTCCGTTTCAAAATGGCAGCCTCTGATTTAACGATGACGAGTGTACGCAATTTTAATGAAACGAATCGGCCGATTGTTTTGAAATTTTGTAGGAAGGTACCTCGTATAAAGCCGGAAAGACGATGTGTAAGACTTTTTCCCATTTCCGTTTCAAAATGGCGCGCCCTGACAACGTTGGGAGTTTAGTTGCTGGTTATTTCCTGTAATATTGAGTGAACTGTAGAACCTAACAGTGTTGGCCGCTTCTTGGAGAAAGAGCATAAAATCTCCAATAAAGTTGGTCCAGTAACATTTTTAGTAAATATCACGGTTACCGGTTGAATCGGGAAAAGTTAGGAGCGTTGTCGCGGAGCGCTATGTGCATTAATTACATGCGAAGTGTAATGTTCTTTGAACTGCTAGTATGATTTTACCATCGTAATAGAGTATTTTTAATTTTCAGATTCTAATGCTGATTGCGATAGTTAAAATACACCTGCGAAAAATAAAGATATGTTAAAATGTGATAAAAAAAAGTTACTTCTTATAAATTCGCTACCAACGTCTATTTAAATACTGAAAGGCGTATAAAAAAGCTGTAGAAACGAACTCACCAACTATAATAAAAAATATTGTTGGCTTTTCAAACCGACTGTCCTTCCTCATCCAATTCGAATCAAATAAAAGAAAGACCTGCGCCAGGCTGCATTAAACAGCCTTGGGATTGACCCAACCTGATGCACTTTTCAAGGCCGCGTCTGATCAGTATTCCTACGCCGTTTCTCGTTTCGTATTCTAAACGTGTTTCTAATTACAATGTTTCATTGATTGATTGTATTACGCTTAATGTAGCAGCAACTGTTCCGACTTATTTATTCAAGTCGTAGACTTCCTGTATCTGTACCTAGACGCAATGGCGAGAGACGCCAGCCATTAGTTAAGATTCCCGAGTAAATGTCCCGGATAGATGTCACAGTGGGTGTCGTCGCCGTCGTACCGTGGACGTGGAAGAAGTTTAATTGGTTTTCAAAGTCAATTTTATTCTTTCTAATGTTTTCGTAATGAGGCGTCAGTTCCAACAGATGATTTATTTAGAAAATAAATATTTCTTTCTGGTGAGGTGAATAATGAAGAGGATTTCATCTGCTGTAATATATTCTTCCGTAGGAAGAGAGCGCTCGAAGCTCGTACTCTAGGGCAGCAGGCACTAGATCTCGTGCTTGTACGCTGGTTCTAATTTAATTTCTGTTGGTCTTTTTCCCGAGTGATACGTACATCGATCGGATGGGGGGGCGATCTAGTGCTTCGATTTAAAGTAAAAGAGAGCGCTCGAAGCTCGTACTCTAGGACAGCAGGCACTAGATCTCGTGCTTGTACGCTGGTTCTAATTTAATTTCTGTTGGTCTTTTTCCCGAGTGATACGTACATCGATCGGATGGGGGCGATCTAGTGCTTCGATTTAAAGTAAAGTAAAGAGAGCGCTCGAAGCTCGTACTCTAGGACAGCAGGCACTAGATCTCGTGCTTGTACGCTGGTTCTAATTTAATTTCTGTTGGTCTTTTTCCCGAGTGATACGTACATCGATCGGGTGGGGGGGCGATCTAGTGCTTCGATTTAAAGTAAAAGAGAGCGCTCGAAGCTCGTACTCTACGACAGCAGGCACTAGATCTCGTGCTTGTACGCTGGTTCTAATTTAATTTCTGTTGATCTTTTTCCCGAGTGATACGTACATCGATCGGATGGGGGGGCGATCTAGTGCTTCGATTTAAAGTAAAAGAGAGCGCTCGAAGCTCGTACTCTACGACAGCAGGCACTAGATCTCGTGCTTGTACGCTGGTTCTAATTTAATTTCTGTTGGTCTTTTTCCCGAGTGATACGTACATCGATCGGATGGGGGGGGCGATCTAGTGCTTCGATTTAAAGTAAAAGAGAGCGCTCGAAGCTCGTACTCTAGGACAGCAGGCACTAGATCTCGTGCTTGTACGCTGGTTCTAATTTAATTTCTGTTGGTCTTTTTCCCGAGTGATACGTACATCGATCGGGT
Organism: Callitettix versicolor; assembly: GCA_022606455.1. Taxonomy (NCBI): domain Eukaryota; kingdom Metazoa; phylum Arthropoda; class Insecta; order Hemiptera; family Cercopidae; genus Callitettix; species Callitettix versicolor. Next base: position 106,081,784 of record CM040190.1, on the reverse strand, counting down.
GGGGGCGATCTAGTGCTTCGATTTAAAGTAAAAAAGTAAAGCGCTCGAAGCTCGTACTCTACGACAGCAGGCACTAGATCTCGTGCTTGTACGCTGGTTCTAATTTAATTTCTGTTGGTCTTTTTCCCCGAGTGATACGTACATCGATCGAATGGGAGGGGGCGATCTAGTGCTTCGATTTAAAGTAAAGAAAGTAAAGAGCGCTCGAAGCTCGTACTCTAGGACAGCAGGCACTAGATCTCGTGCTTGTACGCTGGTTCTAATTTAATTTCTGTTGGTCTTTTTCCCGAGTGATACGTACATCGATCGGATGGGGGGGATCTAGTGCTTCGATTTAAGTGGATTTAAAGTAAAAGAGAGCGCTCGAAGCTCGTACTCTACGACAGCAGGCACTAGATCTCGTGCTTGTACGCTGGTTCTAATTTAATTTCTGTTGGTCTTTTTCCCGAGTGATACGTACATCGATCGGATGGGGGGGGGCGATCTAGTGCTTCGATTTAAAGTAAAAGAGAGCGCTCGAAGCTCGTACTCTAGGACAGCAGGCACTAGATCTCGTGCTTGTACGCTGGTTCTAATTTAATTTCTGTTGGTCTTTTTCCCGAGTGATACGTACATCGATCGAATGGGGGGGCGATCTAGTGCTTCGATTTAAGTGGATTTAAAGTAAAGAGAGCGCTCGAAGCTCGTACTCTAGGACAGCAGGCACTAGATCTCGTGCTTGTACGCTGGTTCTAATTTAATTTCTGTTGGTCTTTTTCCCGAGTGATACGTACATCGATCGGATGGGGGGGCGATCTAGTGCTTCGATTTAAGTGGATTTAAAGTAAAAGAGAGCGCTCGAAGCTCGTACTCTAGGACAGCAGGCACTAGATCTCGTGCTTGTACGCTGGTTCTAATTTAATTTCTGTTGGTCTTTTTCCCGAGTGATACGTACATCGATCGGATGGGGGGGGTGATCTAGTGCTCCGATTTAAGTGGATTTAAAGTAAAAGAGAGCGCTCGAAGCTCGTACTCTAGGACAGCAGGCACTAGATCTCGTGCTTGTACGCTGGTTCTAATTTAATTTCTGTTGGTCTTTTTCCCGAGTGATACGTACATCGATCTGATGGGGGGCGATCTAGTGCTTCGATTTAAGTGGATTTAAAGTAAAAGAGAGCGCTCGAAGCTCGTACTCTAGGGCAGCAGGCACTAGATCTCGTGCTTGTACGCTGGTTCTAATTTAATTTCTGTTGGTCTTTTTCCCGAGTGATACGTACATCGATCTGATGGGGGGGCGATCTCGTGCTTCGATTTAAGTGGATTTAAAGTAAAGAAGTTAAACCATCTTGGCACGCAACTTTCTGGCTGATGTGATGGAAGCGAATTTCGAAAAATAATCATTTATCGTTCATTTTTTTAAAATCTGATTCCACCATCATAATCAACGTTGAAATCTGCCTAAAATTAGTAATTCAAAACGTTCGATTTAAAATGAAAATACGATAAAACCTGGACGCCATAGAGTTCATTTTCGTATTTTAAATCAACTTTGGAGATAATATGCAATTTTAACACTAATTACGGTCTTGAAACTAGATTTTCAAAAATTTGTAAACCAAGTTAAAAAAGTTACGATGTTTTTCAGATTTAGAATGACTGACATTTTGGATTTTAAAGTCATTGTTCTACTGCATACCGTGACTGCCGCTTCAGTAGCTTCAGTTTCCAATGGAAATTTACAAAAAAGCATATTTGATATTAATACATCAGTCGAATCATTTTGTGTACAAAACGAACAATATTCATCTACAATAGCCTACCTTTAAAATGTTTCTTCTTCTTTATTTGTTTCACCCAACTTTGGGGTACACCAAATCAATCACTTTTTAATGTTCTGTGCCTTCCTCGTAGCCCAGTATTGCTTCATTCGTTGTGATCTTGCTTTTCTTTCTTCGTCAGAGATTTGGATCGTTCGCTTGGATTTGACTTCACCTCGGAACCGTTGCTTCTTGTCCTTGGTTAAGAAATAAATATTAATTATAAAATATTATATTTTAATATTATTATAAAATGTTTCATTATATATAATTTTTTTTTAACGTCCGACTATTGTGCACACTTGGGCTAATGCATACGATGGGATGATTTATAGCGTATGAAAATGCCAAACCCTGGCCGGGAATCGAACCCGGGTCGTCGGGGTGAAAGCCTAGTACGCTATCAACTAGACCACCGAGGCGGCTTTCGTTGTTAATAAACATTTCTTTTGTTTTTTTTATGTTTAACGTCCGACTATTGTGCACACGGGCTAATGCAGACGATGGGATGATTTACAGCGTATGACAATGCCAAGCCCTGGCCGGGAATCGAACCCGGGTCCTCGGGGTGAAAGTACGCTATCAACTAGGCCACCGAGGCGGCTGTTTCATTATATAAAACAGCGTGTACACTTCATTCTCGATTAATTTAATTTCAAATTAAAGTTAATCTTTAAGTCAAGTGTAGTTCCTTGACCTCAATGACAAACATTAGCTTCAGTTGGATGCCAAATATTGCCGCAAGTTTCCTGCTTAACTTCTCTTCCTGTTTTGCTTATCTCGGTATCATTTGTGGACAAATATCAAGTAGCATCCTCGGAGTGAAATTGTCAATATTATTTCAGATAGATTCGTGTTCCGAAAGTTTTCTGAATTTTGACAACCAGTAAAAATTGCTGTTCGTAATTTTTCTTAAACGAAATAATATAATATGGAAATTATTTGTCTGGTTCTTGTAAAGGTTGAATATGGAACGGACTGACTTATCAAGAAATTGATGAACACTGTATCTAAAACTGGTGGCCAAAAAAAGTTTATAGTTTTAAAAAATTTTGTACGGCGAAAGAAAAACCAGACTGATAAAGAATTAAGAGTTAAAAGCAACGCCGCATCGCACAGTGGAATGCCCAGGAAGAATGGTTGAACCTCTCGACTGACTTTCCTCTTTCTACAGTTACTGGAGAAAGACGAGGGAGAATACAGATATTTCAGTACACACACATTCAGAACATCAGTTGAAGAATTCATCAGATAATTTACGAAAAGTAAAACATTGACAAGAATAACCATTCGTACAACTGGAGCTATGTGCTCTTCAGACCAATGCGTTCCTACAGACTACGTAAGGAAAAGATCACATTTTAAACTGCTAAATGAAAACACACAAAGTAAGACGATTCGGACTAAAAATTAATTCATTGTTTGGAAGCGCGGTCGTAAGTGCTATTCTTCTTCTTTCGATGAAGCCTGTTAGGTACCACGTGCAATTTCAATTCTTCACACTCAGCTGTTTTCTCTTCGTTCCCTCCAATACTCCCTCATCCTTTCACTATGCAGCTTCTTTCTGTCCTCGGACCACTTCGCACCAGGTTTCTTCTGCGATCTCTGGAACCCTCCATACTCAATATCCTCTTTCTAAAAATCTCTCTATTCAGCGTTTCTTCTTCTTTTCGTTTCACCCTCTTTGGGGTACGCTGAATCAATCATTTCTTGCGCGCTGTACTTTTCTTTGTACTTCATTCTTTCCGATCTTCTTTTCCTCTCCTCTTCCGAAATGATAGGTTTAGGTCTTATTTTGGTTTTATCTTGGAATCTTATTCTTTCGTCCTTGGTAATTATCTTAGCAGTTTGGTCAAGCAGTGAATTTTCTGTAATTTTTAATTCTATTAGGTCTTTTTCAATTTCTTTAAACCAGTTCGGTTTTGTTTTACGATTATGGAAAAAATCAAACACTTGTTTCGTTAATCTATTAGAATTCATTCTAAGAAGATGGCCGTAAAAATTTATTCTCCTTTTTCTCATAGTATCTGACAGTTTTTCAATTTTCTTATAGAGAGCTTCATTTCTTATATATACTACCTTATTATCCTGAAATTTTGTTCCTATAATTTTTCTTAAGATTTTCCTTTCCGTTATTTCAAGCTTTTCTATCTGGCCTATGCGATTTTCTTCTTCTTTAATATTATTTCTTTCTAAATCTTTCCTTACCTCTTGAATCCAACTTTTATCCCATAGATACTTGAGTATCCTTTTCGCTAGCCTTGAATCATTCATCCTGTCCAAAAAATTGCAGTCTTCTCTTCCTTATCGTCTGTCATGTCCTCTATGTTCCTGTATATTTCATCATTAGATCTTAGTTTCCACTGGGACTACAATTTTTCTCATGATTCTCCTTTCCAGTAATTTCAGTTTATCTAAACTATAATTTAGTACCAAGCATTCACTCGCGTACAGGCATTCCGGTTTCACTACTGTAGTGTAGTGCCTTATTTTAAGATTTTTAGATAAGCACTTTTTGTTATAATAATTTTTAGTGATACCATATGCTCTTTCCATTTTGCGTACCCTTTCTTCAACAACGACAGAAGTGCTTTTATTCTATTGAAATCATTAAAAATGAAAACAAATCTATTTGCGGTTTCCTTGATGCGTCTGTTGAGATCAACCACAACAGAATTGTAAAATAAACGGTTAAAATAATTAAAACATTAGTTTCAACTTTTCAGCTAAATTATGAATATTATTTTATACTGATACCACCGATCTGTTTACAGGATTTTGTGAAAATTTACCCATTGTTAGAGATAGGCGCCCAATAAGAACATCAAGCGTGTTCTAATGTGACGCTAGAGCTCTTACAAATTGGGAACTTTCTAATCTACAGGATGAGTCAAAAGTCATGCAGCCGCCTCGGTGGCCTTGTTGATAGCGTACTGGGCTTTCACCCCGAGGACCTGGGTTCGATTCCCGGCCAGGGCTTGGCATTTTCATACGCTATAAATCATCCCATCGTCTGAATTAGCCCAAGTGTGCACAATAGTCAGACGTTAAACACAAAAAAGAAATCAAAAGTCATACTATGAAAAGTTTGTTTAAAAAATATATAAAATATGTTTCTTTTTTATAAAGTTACGCAGACATTTCCGTGTTGTATCGTGAAATACGTTTTGCTTGTCAAACGTGGAAACAAACGAAGCAGTACATTTAGTTGAATTTCACTTTTTTTGTAATGTAGAAGACTTTTTGTGTGTCGTAATGTTGAGTGAACCGGATGCGGAAGTCGATTCTGAGATTTTCATTAAACTTCTTAACGAGTTCCATATTTTATTAATATCTTCTCTTGACGGATGTGACAAGTGGGACAAAAAATAAACTGAATGAATATAAATTGCCAAAGTCGAGTACCATAACCCGGAAGTAAATATGTAAATAAAATTGTCAAATACAACTAGCTGATTTTTGTTTAATTTCTTAAAAACTGTATATTTACTTCCCGTGTCTTTAAATAATCAACATTTTTTCCTTTCATGATTAATTATTGTATGGTTGGCAAAACTGTTAACCGTCAGAAGTTCTAATAAAACGTTATTGATTTGTTTTGAAAGTACAACTAGCTGATTTTTGTTTAATTTCTTAAAAACTGTATATTTACTTTGTCTTTAAAGAATCAACATTTTTTGTATGGTTGGCAAAACTGTTAACCGTCAGAAGTTCTAATAACAAAACGTTATTGATTTGTTTTGAAAGTACAACTAGCTGATTTTTGTTTAATTTCTTAAAAACTGTATATTTACTTTGTCTTTAAAGAATCAACATTTTTTCTTTTCGTGATTAATTATTGTACGGTTGGCAAAACTGTTAAGCGTCAGAAGTTCTAATAACAAAACGTTATTGATTTGTTTTGAAATTACAACTAGCTGATTTTTGTTTAATTTCTTAAAAACTGTATATTTACTTTGTCTTTAAAGAATCAACATTTTTTTCGTGATGGTTGGCAAAACTGTTAACCGTCAGAAGTTCTAATAATAAAACGTTATTGATTTGTTTTGAAAGTACAACTAGCTGATTTTTGTTTAATTTCTTAAAAACTGTATATTTACTTTGTCTTTAAAGAATCAACATTTTTTTTGTATGGTTGGCAAAACTGTTAACCGTCAGAAGTTCTAATAATAAAACGTTATTGATTTGTTTTGAAAGTACAACTAGCTGATTTTTGTTTAATTTCTTAAAAACTGTATATTTACTTTGTCTTTAAAGAATCAACATTTTTTGTATGGTTGGCAAAACTGTTAACCGTCAGAAGTTCTAATAATAAAACGTTATTGATTTGTTTTGAAAGTACAACTAGCTGATTTTTGTTTAATTTCTTAAAAACTGTATATTTACTTTGTCTTTAAAGAATCAACATTTTTTATGGTTGGCAAAACTGTTAACCGTCAGAAGTTCTAATAACAAAACGTTATTGATTTGTTTTGAAAGTACAACTAGCTGATTTTTGTTTAATTTCTTAAAAACTGTATATTTACTTTGTCTTTAAAGAATCAACATTTTTTATGGTTGGCAAAACTGTTAACCGTCAGAAGTTCTAATAACAAAACGTTATTGATTTGTTTTGAAAGTACAACTAGCTGATTTTTGTTTAATTTCTTAAAAACTGTATATTTACTTTGTCTTTAAAGAATCAACATTTTTTGTATGGTTGGCAAAACTGTTAACCGTCAGAAGTTCTAATAACAAAACGTTATTGATTTGTTTTGAAAGTACAACTAGCTGATTTTTGTTTAATTTCTTAAAACTGTATATTAACTTTGTCTTTAAAGAATCTACATTTTTTGTGTGGTTGGAAAAACTGTTAACCGTCAGAAGTTCTAATAATAAAACGTTATTGATTTGTTTTGAAAGTACAACTAGCTGATTTTTGTTTAATTTCTTAAAAACTGTATATTTACTTCCCGTGTCTTTAAATAATCAACATTTTTTCCTTTCGTGATTAATTATTGTATGGTTGGCAAAACTGTTAACCGTCAGAAGTTCTAATAATAAAACTTTATTGATTTGTTTTGTAAGTACAACTAGCTGATTTTTGTTTAATTTCTTAAAAACTGTATATTTACTTTGTCTTTAAAGAATCAACATTTTTTCCTTTCGTGATTAATTATTGTATGGTTGGCAAAACTGTTAACCGTCAGAAGTTCTAATAATAAAACGTTATTGATTTGTTTTGAAAGTACAACTAGCTGATTTTTGTTTAATTTCTTAAAAACTGTATATTTACTTTGTCTTTAAAGAATCAACATTTTTTGTATGGTTGGCAAAACTGTTAAACGTCAGAAGTTCTAATAATAAAACGTTATTGATTTGTTTTGAAAGTACAACTAGCTGATTTTTGTTTAATTTCTTAAAAACTGTATATTTACTTTGTCTTTAAAGAATCAACATTTTTTGTATGGTTGGCAAAACTGTTAACCGTCAGAAGTTCTAATAATAAAACGTTATTGATTTGTTTTGAAAGCACAACTAGCTGATTTTTGTTTAATTTCTTAAAAACTGTATATTTACTTTGTCTTTAAAGAATCAACATTTTTTTTGTATGGTTGGCAAAACTGTTAACCGTCAGAAGTTCTAATAACAAAACGTTATTGATTTGTTTTGAAAGTACAACTAGCTGATTTTTGTTTAATTTCTTAAAAACTGTATATTTACTTCCCGTGTCTTTAAATAATCAACATTTTTTCCTTTCGTGATTAATTATTGTATGGTTGGCAAAACTGTTAACCGTCAGAAGTTCTAATAATAAAACGTTATTGATTTGTTTTGAAAGTACAACTAGCTGATTTTTGTTTATTTCTTAAAAACTGTATATTTACTTTGTCTTTAAAGAATCAACATTTTTTCCATTCGTGATTAATTATTGTATGGGTGGCAAAACTGTTAACCGTCAGAAGTTCTAATAACAAAACGTTATTGATCTGTTTTGAGGCAATGAACAAGTACTGTAAGCTTTCCCACGTTCTGTCTTTACTGTGTCTAAAAAAAACACGTTTTCTTTTGTTTTTACACAAGTTTCTTGACCGACACTTTACTTTAAAGCGAGTCACGTAGCCTTACTGGACACCCTGTATAATTTAACGAAACGACAGTAATTTCCTCACTACCGTTGCATTACATAAACAATTATACTTTGAAAGTAATGCAGTTATTAACATATCAGTTTATAAAATGCATTTATGCGGATAAATAAAAACATGCATCTATAATGGTTCATTAAGTCACCGCTTACTGGATGAAATAATAACATTATGTACTTGGCTAAGCACTGTTCTAGAAGGCATTGCACTCTTCGAGTAGAGCTACTTTGTTAATGCTTTTGTAATATCATTTCTTGTATCTCACCGCTTTCAACTGTAATGTAGTGAGTCCATTAGTAAAACTTTCAAACAAATGTACCGTAATAATACCTTTAGATGTACGTATCTGTATTAATGTTTCTTGACGATCAGTTATAATGATTTATTTAGGAACGCGGCAGTTCTCTGACGTGTCGAATGGTTGAAACTGGAAAATCTTACAGATTTTGGTAATGTATGCACAAATCAATGTAGCGATTTTTTTAAAAAAGATATTTACTGTCTCAAAACGTTTTAATATTCACCGCATTGTTACCGGACTGGGTCTTTCCATGATGACCTAGCGGCTTCGGTGGCCTAGTTGATAGCGTACTGGGCTTTCACCCCGAGGACCCGGGTTCGATTCCCGGCCAGGGTTTGGCATTTTCATACGCTATAAATCATCCCATCGTCTGCATTAGCCCAAGTGTGCACAATAGTCGGTTGTTATATTTTCCGATGGAAATTTTCTGTAATATATATATATATATATATATATATATATATATATATATATATATATATATATATGATGGTAAGATAAACAGAGTCAAGCACTTCAAATATCTGGGAGAAATTCTTGAACCCACAGGTGGCGAGAAGGCTCCGCAAAAGGTTCGGCTACTGAGAATGAAGAGGGCTCTTGGTATAACGCGTGATATCTACAATAAGAGATGTATGTCGACGCACACAAAAATCAGACACAACAACACAGTCATAAAACCGGAGGTATTATATGCAAGCGAGACGCTAGCACTCCACACAAAAGCTACCATGGAGGGTATTTTGAAGGAAGAACGCAAAATCTTGAGGAAGATCCTTGGCCCGAGATTAACAGAAGATGGATACAGGTTGCACTCCCGGAACCTGATGGACACATCAGTAGACTCCCAACAACGAGACTTGCCAACAGAATCCTTAAGTATATACAAGGTGTCAAATCAACAACGTCGTGGATCGCACAAGTCAGAATAGACCTACATGACGCAGGAATAGACTCAACAGATGTTGAAGATAGACACGCATACAGGCGAAAGATGCTCGGTTGGAAGGTCCCAGAGAATGAAATCCCAAAGAGTGCTGGGGTAAAATGGACGGAGGAGCGGAATAGGATCCATGGGGACAGGATGAGGGAGGTGTGGAGGATTAGAAGGAACAAGACATGAGTCGGTGTGCTTTGCGTGATCCAACAGGGTCTATGCGCAGATATATATATATATATATATATATATATATATATATATATATATATGTGTGTGTGTGTGTGTGTGTGTGTCTAAAGTCGATAAATAGGTAGATAAACTTCTTTATTGTAATCCAATTTACACAAAATAATAGGCCTAATACTAATGCATAAATATTACAATATAAAAAGACATCTATGGTAACTGAAGTTAGGAGAGTCGCATTTCAAAAATCGATTAATTACATGAGAAAAAAAAAAAACATATTTTTTTACGCAAAAATACTACAGTTCATTCATAAACGTTATAAAAAATTTAACAAAAACATTTTTCTTTTTATAAATTTAAAAACCCTAAACATTACGAACGATAATCTCTTCTTCAGTTTAATCGTGTTTAAATTAAACAGTAATCCCATTCACTCATTGCACCAGATCTGTATTGCCACGTATGTCTGCAGTTAACGAGTGAAGTTCAGTCTTTCAGGTCCAACAAGGCGATAACATCTCGTCTATCCAGCAAGCCTGGCTTCAGCCATCTTCTTAGCTCAGTTTAAACGGGACACACAGCAAGGGAATGGAACAAATCTTCTATTTTGTCGAAGTTACACAGGAAGCATTGTAAATCAGTACTTTTAAACGATGTGATGTTAAGTTTCAATTAGTCACTTCTTAGTTTCAATGTTCAACGTTTCACCCAACATGTCCGCATGCAGATAATTTCTAGCCATTGAATCTAATTGTAATTCTCTGTATTAAAAGTACTTAAAATTATCACTGCTTTGTAACAATGATATTTTTTTTGTGTTTAACGTCCGACTATTGTGCACACTTGGACTAATGCAGACGATGGGATGATTTATAGCGTATGAAAATGCCAAGCCCTGGCCGGGTCCTCGGTGTGAAAGCCCAGTACGCTATCAACTAAGCCACCGAGGCGGCTTGTAACAATGATATAATGATAGAACTGATATCAAGATAAAAAAACTTTTTTTGAAAGTATCAAGTTTAGAATAACAGTTTGAATGACCGAAGTCACTTTTGCTGACTGTATAAATAGTTTAAATGATTGCTCATCTAAATTGCGCACTTTAGACTTTCAATGAAGCAGTTTTTCGCCACCTCGTGAAACAAACGTTACCCATTCACAGGCGAGCTTTTATTGGTGACAAAGAACAGTTATTTTCATTTAGACTATAACTCTTCCAAACTTACGAGAAAAATCGAAGGTGGCGCCGTATAGTGCGTGATAGTTATAACAAACGCTGTGATATTTTTGATTGAACAGTGGTAGTAATTTTACATTGGAAGGTTTACTGACGTCACTTGTTACATTAAAAGACGGATTTTTTTACATTCAAGCTGTTTTATAAGGATTTACCGTAACGTTTTTTTCTGTTACGAGGTACACAACAAAAGGAATACTTCAGGAATGCTTTAACATGACTCAACCGTTACAGTCCGAAACAATGATGCACAGAGCATGTTTGCGGGAAGTTGGCCTAAGTTGGGTTGCAGTAGAGTTTGCTGAATGCATCTGAACATTTGGTAACCAGTTACATGTTAACGTAAAACATATTTTTCATAAATGTCAGTTTTCGTAAGATGGTCATGAAATGTTTTCATGTACAAAAATCAGTCAGTAGCCTATAACAGAATTGTAAACAACATGCCGTAGCCTATAACAGAATTGTAAACAACATGCCGGTAACGTCAACAACCGATTTGTTATTTGTAAAAACATTGCACAAAGTTTATCATTTTCAAATAATACATTCTATATTCTTCTGGTATGGAACTTTTGGAGGCCAAACTTAAGAGTTTTACTGATTGAAACCAATGAGCTCATCTAAGCCGGTGTATCATTCGTAAGTCATTGTATTAAAATTTGAGCTCATCTAAGCCGGTGGGTCATTCGTAAGTCATTGTATTAAAATTTGAGCTCATCTAAGCCGGTGGGTCATTCGTAAGTCATTGTATTAAAATTTGAGCTCATCTAAGCCGGTGGGTCATTCGTAAGTCATTGTATTAAAATTTGAGCTCATCTAAGC
>CM040190.1:106050368-106065368 GCA_022606455.1 Callitettix versicolor | reverse complement strand
AGACAGGTGTGTAAACACACAATTACTGAACACTAATTTAAATGGAGAACAGTCCTTAATATTGTTTACCTTTATCGTGGGCCTGTGTACGATTGTAATTATATAGAACAGAAACCAAAATTGGCACCCGTATGTCTCGCTGATGCGAGCGGATTTTCAAAAAGTAACGGTACGATAATTTCGTTCTTACCCTTTATTTAAAAATTATTTCACCGCCATCAAGTTCATTTTTGTAGCTTCAGTGGAAATTTAAAATTATAAATTGTTCATTGATTAAACGTTATTTTAACACTACGATTTTGAACTGTTTTTATTACGATTTTTTAGATTAAAATTGCACGTGTGAAACTCTGGGAGTTACCGACAGTTAATGTTATATTTGCTGAATATATAACTAGTTTGAAGATATGTTTTTTTAAAATAAATAAATACGTAAACCGAGCTTAGATATTATTTACTGTAATTATAGTAAAAGATCAGTTGTTTTATATTAATTTGTAACGATCAGCTGATTTCATTGAACAGCTGATAGGCTGTAATAATATTTAGGTTATGTTGTTAAAACTAGCTGTGTTATAGTAAAAGATCAGTTGTTTTATATAATTCGTAACGATCAGCTGATTTCATTGAACAGCTGATAGGCTGTAATAATATTTAGGTTATGTTGTTAAAACTAGCTGTGTTATAGTAAAAGATCAGTTGTTTTATATTAATTCGTAACGATCAGCTGATTTCATTGAACAGCTGATAGGCTGTAATAATATTTAGGTTATGTTGTTAAAACTAGCTGTGTTATAGTAAAAGATCAGTTGTTTTATATAATTCGTAACGATCAGCTGATTTCATTGAACAGCTGATAGGCTGTAATAATATTTAGGTTATGTTCTTAAAACTAGCTGTGTTATAGTAAAAGATCAGTTGTTTTATATAATTCGTAACGATCAGCTGATTTCATTGAACAGCTGTAATAAGATTTAGGTTATGTTGTTAAAAACTAGCTCTTTTATAGTAAAAGATCAGTTGTTTTATATTAATTCGTAACGATCAGCTGATTTCATTGAACAGCTGTAATAAGATTTAGGTTATGTTGTTAAAAACTAGCTCTTTTATAGTAAAAGATCAGTTGTTTTATATTAATTCGTAACGATCAGCTGATTTCATTGAACAGCTGTAATATGATTCAGATTATGTTGTTAAAAACTAGCTCTTTTATAGTAAAAGATCAGTTGTTTATATTAATTCGTAACGATCAGCTGATTTCATTGAACAGCTGTAATAAGATTTAGGTTATGTTGTTAAAAACTAGCTCTTTTATAGTAAAAGATCAGTTGTTTTATATTAATTCGTAACGATCAGCTGATTTCATTGAACAGCTGTAATATGATTCAGGTTATGTTGTTAAAAACTAGCTCTTTTATAGTAAAAGATCAGTTGTTTTATATTAATTCGTAACGATCAGCTGATTTCATTGAAGAGCTGTAATAAGATTCAGGTTATGTTGTTAAAACATAGCAATATTAACAACAATTGTTATAAACTTTTATATTAATTTCGAATGTATTATGAACGGTTACAACGTGCGCTTGTTCTTCAACTAAGTAAAACCAAAACAACAACGTTTTCGTATAATACTCGTGTACTGTTATCGAAAATGATGAAAAAGAAATTAGACGAAATTCGTTCCATATTTCCGTTCGGCAGACTTTTTTTTCTATTCACTCCTCTCGCCGAAAACAATAAAAGCTTCGCTTCAAAAATGCCTCGGTGGAATAGTTGATAGCGTACTGGGCTTTCACCCCGAGGACCCGGGTTCGATTCCCGGCCAGGGCTTGGCATTTTCATACGCTATAAATCATCCCATCGTCTGCATTAGCCCAAGTGTGCACAATAGTCGGACGTTAAAAACACAAAAAAAAATCAAAAATGTCATAGAAAATATTGTGCACGTAAGTTGCACCTTTGATGACAAACGTGTTCCCTAACAATATTTCACTTTTAATATCGTCAACCAATGAACTAATGATGTTCACAACATTTCAAAACCGTTGTTTTTCTTGTAATTACTGCAGTTTTCGTATCGCAAAACAAAGCCAGTATGTTGAATAGAAAAATGTAGGAAGTAAACGTGCAGGCCTTTAGGTTATAAACGTTAAGCATATATTTGTGAACGCAAAGGCAAAGGTTGAACGGCGGTGCTATTGTTGTTTTAGTTTTAATTACTAAGGCCCGGAAGCGAGCGCTACTGAGAGATTAAAAACCAAGCTGCCAGCCTTTGATAACATTCCTTTAGCCTCTGTTGCATGTTTGCTGTTACGATCTCTTTTGTACCGCATAATTAGACTTGGCTGGAGGCGATACGGAGTCAAATGGAAAAACGCTGACTAATAGGTGAACTCCGTTGCTGTTTCGGATTTAACTTGTGTTTGTTTGCTTTTTGCGTTTGTAATTTACGTTGAAATTTTTTCTCGGTATTGTTTATGGAATTAAAACGCGTTGGATTATAGTAATTCTTTGTACTGTCTAAGGGTTCCGTTTTGTGCAGTGGTTACCGTTTTTAATGATACATTGATAGTGCACAGCTATAACCTTCCTGTTCCACCTGGTTTATTGCGTCTGGTTAACGCCGGTAGGTCTGTCAGAAGGACGCGGTACTAGCTGGTGATGGTCATGCTGCACCATTCGTAGAGCTATAGAGTGCGGAGCTTTTATTGTATGTCAGCAACCGATAGGCGGAAGAAGAAGAACAACAACAACAACAACCTCATCGTCATTATCGAGAAGAACAACAACAAGAATAATAAGAAGAAGAACAACATCATCATCATCATCAGCAACAAGTACATCATCATAATCATCATCATCATCAACAAGAGCAACAACAGCATCATCAACAACAACAACAAGAATAATAATAAGAAGAACTAACAACAACAACAAAGAACAAGGAGGAGGAGAAGAAGAAGAAGAAGAACAACAACAACAACAACAAGAGCAACAGCATCATCATCAACAAGAACAAGAAGAAGAAGAAGAAGAAGAACTAACAACAACAACAAAGAACAAGGAGGAGGAGAAGAAGAAGAAGAACAACAACAACAACAACAACAACAACAACAAGAGCAACAACAACAACATCAACAACAACAAGAGCAACAACATCATCATCAACAACAAGAAGAAGAAGAACTAACAACAAGAACAAAAAACAAGGAGGAGGAGAAGAAGAACAACAACAACAACATCAACAACAACAAGAGCAACAACATCATCATCAACAACAAGAAGAAGAAGAACTAACAACAACAACAAAGAACAAGGAGAAGAAGAAGAACAACAACAATAACAACAAAGAACAAGGAGAAGAAGAAGAACAACAACAACAACAAAGAACAAGGAGGAGGAGAAGAAGAAGAAGATCAACAACAACAAGAGCAACAACATTATCAACAACAAGAAGAAGAAGAACAAGAAGAAGAACAACAACAACAAAGAACAAGGAAGAGGAGAAGAAGAAGAACCACAACAACAACAAGAGGAACAACATCATCAACAACAACAAGAGCAACAACATCATCATCAACAACAACAAGAATAAGAAGAAGGACAAGAAGAAGAAGAACAACAACAACAATAAAGAACAAGGAGAAGAAGAACAACAACAACAAAGAACAAGAAAAAGAAGAAGAAGAAAAACGAGAACAAGTTTATTTTGAAAAATTTCCGAATCGATATAAGCTAGAAGCTATAATGTTTTGTCTGACTATTGTACTGATTGTATTTTGAACAAAATAAAATCGTATTAAAGAAGGAATGGTGCAACTTCCACTAAAAATAAATCCTTTCTGAAGAACGACTCATAGTAACTTCCAGATAAGTCCATAACCGTGAAACGTGGACGTTCCTAAAACCTGCCTGGAAACAAATATCAACTGCGAACGTATAGAGCAATAAATGCGGAAAGAGTTAAAAGTTATCAATATTACTTTTCGGTAAAAGCGGGTGAAGCAGGTTGAAGCAAAAAAACAGATGCACAATGGTTACGCTCTCCTGCTCACCTGCAGTTATAAAGCAGGAAGTATAAAACCACAGACAAATTAATGCATATAGGCTACATTCATTTTTCTGTGGTAAAACTGTGCAGTGTGACGTCCGGAGTTCGATCCCCTCGGGACCACAGATAGTATGCCATCATATTAAAACGAATACAAAAAGTATTATCGTTTTGATTGGACCTATTTAAAAATGAGTTTTATTCTATGAAATGGTTTTGTTCAGTGTCGTCATTTCACACTGTAGAAAGTACGTTTTATAGAATCGCCAAATTATATTTTTACTTGGAGAAAACAATGCGTGGGATAACTGAAGGATGTACAATTCAGTTGGAATTACCTGATTACATAATTGCAGACTGTTAACAAAGTGCGGTATAGCGTACTGGCGCCTGAAAGACGTAAAACCGGTTTCACCAATGTCAGGAATCACGAGTGCTGAAAACGCGTAATGACAAATAAGTACATCAAATATAATTTATTTACTTTGCTGCCTGGCGTTGTACCGGTCTGCCTGAATATTTTTGTAAAATTTGCACGGTCTGTTACACAGCGGTAGGTACGGTGTCTGGCCGGTTTGTGAATGTTTTTGTTAATTTGAGAACTCTGTACACTACCGCATTACCATGAGATTGACAGTGAGGTGGACAAAATATATTCCGAATGAAATAAAAACGAACGGAAACTAGATGTAGCAGTAGTGAATATTAGAGAACACGCAGCGGTTAGAATTTAGTTTAGCGGTAAGTAAAAGATATTTGCAGTTAAATAATTAAAATGTCGCAAACTTAAGTCTTCTCTCTTTATTTGTTCCGCCCAACTTTGGGGTACACTAAATCAATCACTTTTTAACGTTTTTGTGCCTTCCTCGTAGCCCAGTATTGCTTCATTCGTTGTGATCTTGCTTTTCTTTCTTCTTCAGAGATTTGGATCGTTCGCTCTTCCATTGATAATTTCTTGGGGGTTACTTCTAGAGCCACGAATTTACAACCAAGCCCTGGAGGTTATTCTCAGCCGCCCCTAACCTGGAGAACAGACGCTGACCAAAGGCCGCCCAATGTGGGAACAAACGCCTTTGGGCTCTTCCGCTCCATCCACCGTTGGGAATCCGAGATTCCTCTTCCGATGTCAGGACCGTTGACCAAGTTTCACCTTGTAACCCATGGCAGGGGCCCTTACAGGGTGCTACCATCCGGAGCCAGATGGACCCTGGTTTTTTAGCGAGGTGTTACTCCTCCCCCTCCTCCTTCTTCATCCCTTGCGAGATGAAGCCCCGGGCTTGGGACCGGCAATGGCAGAGTTTATTGACTTAAGACTTAAGTCTTATTATATAATACTTTTTTTCTAAGAATGTATAAATTTTTCTTAATACAATTCAGACTACAGTGGATTGCGATTTTTGTATTTTCTTTTTGCCAACATTTTTACACTCGGCATATTTTTGATTTTCTTCGTCGGATACAATTATTTTTCTTCCAGTTTTCTTTATCATCAGCTGTTACTTTTCATCTTCTACTCTAATGTCCTGTAGATATGTATCCACTTCTTTCTGAAACTTATGGTAGTTTAATGGTTTTTCGTGTAGGTATTTTTAGTTTTTCACGTGTCTACAGAGTGCCACCATCTTCTGTCTGATTGCTGACCGTACTTTCTTGTAGATTATTCGTAGCGTTCACTAGAGTAAAACGTTTTTCTTAATTATCTTTACCTGTGTTATTGGAAATCGTGGTATGTTTGTTTTCTGTTATATTTTGTCAGTTTTATTTTATCATATATCACGATCGAATGTGTGTGTATGGGAAATTGGCGTACATTTCATTTGTTTATCATATAGGCTATATAATTGTGTGTGTGTGTGTGTGTGTGTGTGTGCGTGCTGAATTGTTTAGGCTTTTTTGCGTTCATCGTTCAGTTTTGCGTTAAGAATTGTAAGCGAATTTCAATTGGAAAAATCCCAAATTCAGGACCCTGAAATTAGTACCTACCCACGCTAACCTCTAGGCCACTTTTTGTAGGGTAGTTGTGTGTGTGTGTGTGTGTGTGTGTGTGTGTGTGTGTGTGTGTGTGTGTGTGTGTGTGCGCGCGCGCGTGTATGTACGCGCGCGTGTGTGGTGCGCGCGTGTTTGTGTGTGTGCGTGCGTGTGCGCGTGTGTGTGTGTATCTGCGCGCATATTTGAGCGTTTGAGCGTGTGTGTTTGTGCGTGTGCGTGCGTGTGTGTGTGTGTGTGTGTGTGTGTGTGTGTGTGTGTGTGTGTGTGTGTGTGTGTGTGTGTGTGTATCTGCGCGCATGTTTGAGCGTTTGAGCGTGTGTGTTTGTGCGTGTGCGTGTGTGTGTGTGTGTGTGTGTGTGTGTGTGAGAGAGAGAGAGAGAGAGAGAGAGAGAGAGAGAGAGAGAGATGTGCGCGGGCGCGTTTGTGTGTGAGCGTGCGTGCGTGTGCGCGTGCGCGTGCGTGTGCGCGTGCGTGTGCGCGTGCGTGTGCGCGTGCGTTTGCGCGTGCGTGTGCGCGTGTGTGTATGTGTGTGTATCTGCGCGCATGTTTGAGCGTTTGAGCGTGTGTGTTTGTGCGTGTGCGTGTGCGCGCGTGTGTGTGTGTGTGTGTGTGTGTGTGTGTGTGTGTGAGAGAGAGAGAGAGAGCGCGCTGGCGCGTTTGTGTGTGCGCGTGCGTGCGTGTGCGCATGCGCGCGCGCGTGTGTGTGCGTGTGCGTGTGTGCGTGTGTGTGTGTGTGTGTGTGCGTGTGTGTGTGTGTGTGTGTGTGTGTGTGTGTGTGTGTGTGTGTATCTGCGCGCATGTTTGAGCGTTTGAGCGTGTGTGTTTGTGCATGTGCGTGTGCGCGTGTGTGTGTGTGTGTGTGTGTGTGTGTGTGTGTGTGTGAGAGAGAGAGAGAGAGAGTGTGTGTGTGCGCGGGCGCGTTTGTGTGTGCGCGTGTTTTTGTGTGTGCGCGTGCGTGTGTGCGCGCGGGCGCGTGTGTGTGCGCGAGCGCGTGTGTGTGAACAAGCTCGTGATCGCAGTTTTGGTCCGATTTGATTGAAACTTTGCACTATGATCGATTATCGTAATAGCTTGGACAAGTTCGTTAATCAGCTTTTTGGAAGTGTAGGCGTATGGTGAACAATTTAGGTAGCCTATGATACTTTTTCTGTACTTTTTATGGAAATTCGCTTCATAACGTCAGCGAGACAGCTGCGTGCCAAGATTAGTATTTGTAACAGCGGAAGAAGCAATTATAAATTACAGCAGAAATAAGTGAGAGCTGGGTCAAGTTTCCCGTTAGCGAGTTATCGACCGGTCTGTTTGCCTTGCTCTGTAGTTAGGTTAGGTTACGTCTGTTGGCCCAGCTTTGTTTACATGTTCACTCGAAGCTCGTGTCTAACAGTTTTCTTAGTCCATACACGTTTGCTTTTCATCAGAAATACTGCAAACAAACGTACAAACATACATAGTCATTAGGTTAACTTCGTTTCGTATTGAGGCAACCGAAATAATACTTTCTCACAATACAAATTCTATTGTAAGTACTGGGGTTGTGGGAAAAATATTGTGATTATGTTATGTATAATATCCATGTTCAGTATAATATGCCTTCCCGAGCTCAATTCTTTTTTCGTTGACGCGTTTCGGAGAACCTCCATCTTCAAAAACTATTTCTATATAAAAAGAGTGTAGAAATAGTTTTTGAAGATGGAGGTTCTCCGAAACGCGTCAACGAAAGAAGAATTGACCAAGCTAGGGAAAGGCAGATTATTGTACTCAGCATAGTGACAATAATCCTAGCAGAAAAGAAGAAGAATATAAGAAGAATTTTATGAATAATCTGTTTACAAGTCTGAGTTTAAAAATATTTTCTACGAGTATATCTTTGAACGTCGGTGTGAACTAATTGATCCATTTTTGTGTGATATTAAGCAAGTTTAAATACGAGTTGCCTATATTTCAGTAACACAGTTTTTGTTTTTAAATAAAGTTTTTTTTTGTGAAAAACTGTTAAAATGTCATTTTTTGTTGACACATTTTTGTCAAGTATCACACAAAAAATCGTTCCTATTTCCCTGAAAAAGTAGTTCGGCTGTGATGATTTATAAGCGTATCAAAATGCCAAGCCCTAACCGGGAATCGAACCCGGGTCCTCGGGGTGAAAGCCCAGTACGCTATCAACTAGGCCACCGAGGCGGCTCAGATTTTACTCGAATTTTGAAAATATACGTGGGCCTACATTCTTAAATCAAATATTGCAGCAAATTTTAAATAAAAGAAAGTTTACTGTTTGGTAGTGTATCGAATAAGTGAAAAACGAACCCCGAACCACCGTCGTGTTTCATTTTTAATTCTTCTCGAAACTTAAACCAAATTTGATGAACACCGATTTTGGAAAATTATCCCGTTTCCGCCTGTTTGGGCCACACAAAACACTCGGCAGTTCAACATCCAGCTACACAAATCTGTTTGAGTTTCAAAGTTTAATATAACGTAATTCACGGTCTACTAAACAAATCAATACACAGAAATGAACCCTGTCAGCATTACTAAATGGTTTTTAAAAACGTTTATTTACAGTTATTGTTTTGGTTCTGTATTCGACGTCGTTGCCTGAGTGGACATGCGGTGCTGTTTGGTTTTTCATTTCACTGTAAAATACCCGGGCCAGTTATTCGCGGACTATTGTAACGTTGCCCATTTGAGTGTAAACCGGCGCTCAGTGTAGCGGCAACGTTACAATTTCAGTAGCCTGTAGTGCCTCACTGTTAATTGTGTTAACTAACAGTCGCCAGTTGCACACATTGTACATCAACGCAACACATATACGAGGTGTGTTCAGAAAGTAACGAGAATTTTAATTTTTTGAACAAAATATTTATTTATTCTTCTATATTGATATTGTCGCCTTCAAAATAGTCCCCATTGGAGATTATGCATTTGTGCCAGCGCTTCTTCCAATCCTCGAAACATTTCTCAAACTCGATCTTTGAGATAGCCTTTAGTTCTTTCAGCGATGCGCTTTTAATGTCATCTACGGCTGTAAAACGACAGCCCTTTAAGGTTTTCTTTATTTTTGGAAATAGGAAAAAGTCACACGGAGCAATGTCTGGCGAATATGGAGGCTGGAGCATCGTTACAATACTGTTTTTGGCAAAAAATTCACAAGCTGGTGCATTATCGTGTTGCAAAAGCCATGAATTGTTTTTCCACAGATCCGGGCGTTTTTTTTCGGATTGCTTCACGCAAACGGCGTAGAACTTGTAGGTAGTACTCCTTATTGACCGTTTCACCTAGTGGCAAGAATTCATGCTGCACTATGCCATTAACATCGAAGAACACAGTGAGCATAACCTTCACGTTCGCCCGCACTTGTCGTGCCTTTTTCGGTCTTGGCGAGCCAGAATGCCTCCACTGGGATGATTCAGCCTTAGTTTCGACGTCATATCCGTAAATCCATGTTTCGTCACCTGTTATAATACTTTTAGTAATTCTGCATCGTCGTTGACTTCATTTAGTGACTCCTGAGCGACTTCTATTCGCCGCTGTTTTTGTTCAAAATTCAACAATTTTGGAACGAATTTTGCTGCCACGCGTTTCATACACAAAACATTGGAAACAATGTCATGACATGATCCAATCGATATGCCAACATCATCAGCGACCTCTCTACTTGTGATTCGGCGATTGTTCATAACCATTTCTTTCACTTTTTCCACGTTTTCATCGGTCGTTGATGTGCTGGGGAGTCCAGGGCGTTCAACGTCTTCACGGCCTTCTTGGAAACGCTTGTATCACTCGTAAACTCTTGCTTTATTCATATCAGACTCACCGTAAGCCTTTGTTAACATTTCACACACTTTGTTACACTTTATTCCATTTTTTTACGCAAAATTTGATACAAATTCTTTGATCCATTTCTTTTAACAAACGAAAATCATAAAAACACGTCTAACCTTAGTGGCTGTCGCAGACAAAGTCAACAATGAAAACAGCTGAAAGTTTTATCATACTTCAAGGGCATGTATACCAACATAATAAAAAAATGTTTGACAATCGTACTCTCCAAGCCCGCGAAATTTAAAAATTCTCGTTACTTTCTGAACACACCTCGTATCTTGACGTTTTCAGGTCTGTTGATTTAAAAAATGTGATCTGTTTATCAAGTTTTGGTTATACGTAAAGATTCGTGGCTCAAATTATTGTAGCGAATTTGTAATAACAGAAATTTACGACTTGTAATAAATAGAAAAAAAAACTAAACTACTGTCTGGAATTTTTTTTTCACTTTAAGTGTAGTTTTCTGTGTTTCTAATATGATATGCCTACACTGATTAGAGTTATGAATGTCCATATATAATCGCATTTTTAACAAAATCTGATAAACTGATTTTGAAAAGTTATTCCGATTTCGCGATTGGTTTTCGGGAAGTTATTAAATCCGATAAAGTACGTGTAATGTTTTTGTACAATATTCAAATATTGGAACCATTCAATGAAGTGCAAAAAAAAATTCGATTTTGATATTTTGATGGATCTATCATTTTGTTAGCCCCCCCCCGATTCCAAAAAGTGGTTTTTAAGTGAATACTTCTTCTGAATATACAATTTTGTAGATATTTTTTTTTACGTCTGACTATTGTGCACACTTGGGCTAATGCAGACGATGGGATGATTTATAGCGTATGAAAATGCCAAGCCCTGGCCGGGAATCGAACCCGGGTCCTCGGGGTGAAAGCCCAGTACGCTATAAACTAGCCACCGAGGCGGCTAAAGTAAAATCGTTGAATGTAACACTATAATACGAAAAAAGACGAGGATTTACGAATACACACGAGACAGTCCGACAGTAGGTAGGCCTAGTAGATATATTTTCAACATACTGCTTCGAAAGTAGTTTTTCTCGATATTCATTATGAGCACCAAAAGATGCTATTTGCCGACCCATGCCGGGAAAAACAGCTGATCATTTTCGATACTGTTGTGAAGTTACGTGTTCTGCCGCCAGCTGCGCTGACAGTCTGTTGCACGTATTGTTCGTTTGCAATCAGCTGTTACAACTGTCGCTGCTATGGAAGCAAAGAATTTTTTTATTGGAAGATAACACCATTGTGTTTACAAAATGTCATTGTCTAACAGTTTGCGAACAGAAGTTAACAAAAGTTTACTTGCAGAAAAGTTTCGGAATAGATATGGAGACGAATTGGCCTACATAAAGTTTATTGAATAGTGTAAGCATTGAAAATGTTCAACGTAACCAAATAACAAACAATAAGGACTATCTGATAAATATCACTGACGTTGCAAGTTTTGTGTTAACAAACGCTACAAGTTTGAATTGTACTAATGGACAAAAAGTGATATAAAACTTCTTTTGTGTCATGTTAATAAATAATTTAAATTCAAAAGGTACGTTAACTTGATTATTTTTATTTTTGCAGTAGGATGAAACGGAAACGCACTGCTTATTAGATTAGATTATTTACTAGAGGAAGGGATTATAAAACCCCACTACGATTAAAATTTTGCAGCTGAACATTTTAAGTATTAGTTCAGCAGATTAGTGCCCTTAGTAAGTTCCAACAATCCACTGACTAGCTCATGCTGCTGAAGGTCCCTAGGCTCCTGGAAAGCAAAAACCCTCTAGCCTCCTGTGTAGCTTAAATAAATAGCCAAACACAAAAAACTGTTTAGGTATCCGTTGGTAGGTTACAATTGATTTGTTTTGAAGTGGTTGCTTACCGATCTAATTCTCTCTCTCTCTCTCCTCTCCCTCCTCTCTCTCTCTCTCTCTCTCTCTCTTCTGTGTGTGTGTGTGTGTGTGTGTGTGTGTGTGTGTGTGTGTGTGTGTGTGTGTGTGTGTGTGTGTGTGTGTGTGTGTGTGTGTGTGTGTGTGTGTGTGTGTGTGTGTGTGTGTGTGTGTGTGTGTGTGTGTGTGTGTGTGTGTGTGTGTGTGTGTGTGTGTGTGTGTGTGTGTGTGTGTGTGTGTGTGTGTGTGTGTGTGTGTGTGTATGTATGTATATATGTATATATGTATATGTGTGTGTGTGTGTGTGTGTGTGTGTGTGTGTGTGTGTGTGTGTGTGTGTGTGTGTGTGTGTGTGTGTGTCTGTGTAAGGTCAACATAAAATAAATTAATTGAATTATTTTTATTGAATCTGGTATAGAAGTTGGTTCATAACTTGAGATCGATATGTCTTTACGAAATATTTTTGTAAGCCTTGTCCGTTTTAACCACAGATTAAAGCTCTGTCTGTAAAAACCAGATTAAAGCTTTTAAACATTTAACAAAGCAAACAAAACGAATGGTTCGTCAACCCTTCCCTTGAAATATAGTAAACGAGGGAAAAAATTTTAATCGACTTAAATCGATTGGGCCAATTTTTGTCTTTCTTTCTGTGCCGAAAGAAGTTTTCACCGAAAAGGGAATTCGATTTTTTTTTTAAAATATTTTCTAGGTGTCAGATCTACGTGTCAGAATCAGACTGTCTCGGCGCTGCATATTTAATGTCCTTTAGTGACAATTTTTAATAAAGTGTCCATCGGTTTTTTTGTTTGTTTGTTTTTTTTTTTTTTTTTTGTTTAACGTCCGACTATTGTGCACACTTGGGCTAATGCAGACGATGAGATGATTTATAGCGTATGAAAATGCCAAGCCCTGGCCGGTAATCGAACCCGGGTCCTCGGGGTGAAAGCCCGTCGCTATCAACTAGGCCAGAAAGTATTGTGATCTTAAAAAATCAATGTTGAGACTTTCAATTTGAAAATTTGAGATTTTCAGATTTTCGTTTAATTTTTTGTTATTTAAGAATATTCTGAACTAAAGTCAATGTATCAAATTTGGAATATTTACGGTTTGGGAATAAATAAATGAAAGATAATATCTTTGCCTTTAAAATTACTTCTGTTATTTATATTTATATGAGCAAGATTTCGATCCTTGATATTGTTAATGTGGCTGATTTTTTGAAAGATTTAGTACCATTTTTTTTTTTTTTTTTGGTGTTTAACGTCCGACTATTGTGCACAATTGGGCTAATGCAGACGATGAGATGATCTATAGCGTATGAAAATGCCAAGCCCTGGCCGGGAATCGAACCCGGGTACTCGGGGTGAAAGCCTAGTACACTATCGACTAGGGCCCAGGGGTCTCCAAACTTTCCAGCCTTAGGGCCATACTGATTACTCCAGTAAGTTCCGAGGGCCAAAACCATATTATCCAACTTATCACAAAAACAATAACAATAAGCCTACAACAATGTTATGAGTAGTTAGCCCATGACCATATCAATGTAGATGTCATATTAATAATTATTCAACATAAAATTAGAATACTTCAGTAAACTAAATTTAATTTGCTATAAAAAATATGTTCTCTAAAAGGAGTTTTCAAGTATGCTAGCTCTCCGCGGGCCGGACAAAATCTGTCCGCGGGCCGGATGTGGCCCTCGGGCCGTAGTTTGGAGACCCCTGGACTAGGCCACCGAGGCGGCTCCGGTTTTGTTTGTAAACGGTGTTAAAAAAATACAGACAATACCTCGGAACGATTGGTTTTATTGTTCACGTGACAGCAAACAGACAAACGTTTCTGGTAGTTTTAATTCATATAACTTTCCTATGTCAGTAAAAGACCAGATTAAAAACGCAGCTTTTTCTGCGTCTCTTCCGCACGTAATTGAAATTATAAAAATGCACGTAAATAAGACAGCACGGTGTGAAAATTGCACACATAAATAACAAACATTATGAGTCATTTACCAAAGCTTAGCGGCATTGTGGTGTAAGCTGCAGCTATATTTACTCAGCTGTTTTGTTCGAATCCCCGAGCTTTGTCGGTTCTGTGTTAAAAACTCTACTACTCACGCTACCGGCCTGTGTTCAGTGTTTATTCATCTGTGCGAGGAATTAATCAACTATCATGTCGGCATGTCTGCCGTGAGCAATGATCTTTTATAAACAATCAACAGTACAGGTCGCTGTTTACGTTTGTTGATTGGGGAATCAAATGGCTCAGAAACAATGCACAAACACTGGCATTCAATTATTTCCACGAAAAAATAATTACTTGATAAACATAAAAAAACACGACTGCTAAAACAAAAAATACAAAATAAATTATATTTTTTTTTTTTTTTTTTTTTGTGTTTAACGTCCGACTATTGTGCACACTTGGGCTAATGCAGACGATGGGATGATTTATAGCGTATGAAAATGCCAAGCCCTCGCCGGAAATCGAACCCGGGTCCTCGGGGTGAAAGCCTAGTACGCTATCCACTAGGCCACCGAGGCGGCAAAATAAATTATAACCAAAAATTATAGTCTGTATTTCATAATTAAACGTAATGAAAATCTTAAATATAATTACACATACATGCAATTAATTTACCCAAATTTTACCCTATTGTGGGTGCTTTGGATGAACACTTGTGGTGAAGTGAAGATCCAACGAGCTAAGTTAGATCAAAATGGGATTAGCTGGTAAGAAATTATAATGGAACAAAATACATACTTTTTTTTTTTAACGTCCGATTATTGTGCACTGTGCACACTTGGGCTAATGCAGACGATGGGATGATTTATAGCGTATGAAAATGCCAAGCCCTGGCCGGGAATCGAACCCGGGTCCTCGGGGTGAAAGCCTAGTACGCTATCAACTAGGCCACCGAGGCGGCTCAATATACAAAAAAAAATTATGTATAAAAGAATGTTTCTGTTCGGGAGTACATAACAAAGCCTAAGTGTAACTTAAACAACCTGATCTCTCTTAGCTTTTTCTGATTTGTTCCTGAACCATGAATTTAGTATTTGTTTCAAATTTAGTACCCTAATTATGATTCTTCATGTATATCCAAAACTCGGTTTGATCAACCGATTTTGGGAAATGTTTGCCGATTTTCTTGTTTGTTCTAGCAGGATCTTCGGAATCGGGTTTTTTGGGGGGGGAGGAATAACAGAATATAAAATGTTTGCGTAATGTG
>CM040190.1:106005368-106045368 GCA_022606455.1 Callitettix versicolor | reverse complement strand
TAGTTGTGACAATGGCTATTTATAGAGCCGAGACCAGCTTCTTTCTGCTTAACGTTGTACACGTTGTGCCATAAAGAATGCAGACGGATTGATCGATAGTAAGTTTGACCTTGGCAGTGTGAGGTCGAGCAGCTGTAGTGGACTGCGCCATTCTGTTGGTTGCCAGTGGTTACACGTTGCCAAATGTTTCTTGGCTACATTAATTCCGGATTGCTGACTTCCCAGTTCGTTAAGTTAAAATATCAAAGCGAGCAGTTAAAGATGCCGGGTTTAAATGTAAGTCTCGATTGGTTGTCGGGACAATTGTGTCGGAAAGTACGTTTGTTAGCATTAGTTGTAAATAATCTCGTGTGATAGATACACTCGTTTAGAGTAGCCTATATTCGTTACGTAACGTGCGATTTCCATTGGTAAAACACAGATAGGAGACCGTGAAGTTAGTTCTGATCCTGAACTCCGCGTGACTTTGTAAGAGGTCGACATCGTAAAAATTTATATACAAGCTGTCAAAAAAAAAATGTTTTTTTTAACGAAGTATTTTATGTCTCTAGAACGGTTCGGCCTAGAACTTAACATGGTTTTTTACACCTCATAGAGGCCTAATTGGAGAAAAACACACACACACACACACACACACACACACACACACACACACACACACACACACACACACACACACACACACACACGAGTTGTGTTCAGAAAGTAACGAGAATTTTTAAATTTCCCGGGCTTGGAGAGTCCGATTGTCAAACATTTTTTTTATTATGTTGGTATACATGCCTTCGAAGTATGATAAAACTTTCAGCTGTTTTCATTGTTGACTTTGTGACAGCCACTAAGGTTAGACGTGTTTTTATGAGCTCGGCGATTTTCGTTTGTTAAAAGAAATGGATCAAAGAATTTGTATCAAATTTTGTGTAACAAAGTGTGTGAAATGTTAACAAAGGCCTATGGCGAGTCTGCTATGAGTAAAGCAAGAGTTTACGAGTGGTATAAGCGTTTCCAAGAAGGCCGTGAAGACGTTGAAGATGACGAACGCCCTGGACGCCCCAGCACATCAACAACCGATGAAAACGTGGAAAAAGTGAAAGAAATGGTTATGAACAATCGCCGAATCACAATTAGAGAGGTCGCTGATGATGTTGGCATATCGATTGGATCATGTCATGACATTGTTTCCAATATTTTGTGTATGAAACGCGTGGCAGCAAAATTCGTTCCAGAATTGTTGAATTTTGAACAAAAACAGCGGCGAATGGAAGTTGCTCAGGAGTCACTAAATGAAGTCAACGACGATGCAGAATTACTGAAACGTATTATAACAGGTGACGAAATATGGGTTTACGGATATGACGTCGAAACTAAGGCTCAATCATCCCAGTGGAGGCATTCTGGCTCGCCAAGACCGAAAAAGCTCGACAAGTGCGGTCGAACGTGAAGGTTATGCTCACTGTGTTCGTCGATATTAATGGCATAGTGCATCACGAATTCCTGCCACCAGGTGAAACGGTCAATAAGGAGTACTACCTACAAGTTCAACGCGGTTTGCGTGAAGCAATCCGAAAAAAATGCCCAGATCTGTGGAAAAACAATTCATGGCTTTTGCACCACGATAATGCACCAGCTCACACTTCATTGCTTGTTCGTGAGTTTTTGGCCAAAAACAGTACTGTAACGATGCCCCAGCCTCCATATTCGCCAGACATGGCTCCGTGTGACTTTTTCCTATTTCCAAAAATAAAGAGAACCTTAAAGGGCCGTCGTTTTACAGCCGTAGATGACATTAAAAGCGCATCGCTGAAAGAACTAAAGGCTATCTGAAAGATCGAGTTTGAGAAGTGTTTCGAGGATTGGAAGAAGCGGTGGCACAAGTGCATAATCTCCAATGGGGACTATTTTGAAGGCGACAACATCAATGTAGAAGAATGAATAAATATTTTGTTCAAAAAATTAAAATTCTCGTTACTTTCTGAACACACCTCGTATATATAAAGTTACTCAGTAACTGCAGTACCTATCGCACCTACTACATTACTACATTGAGATGCAAAAGTCCAGAGACTTAGGTGTGTGTAGGGGGCTCTGTAAAACATTACCCGATTCGATTTAAACTTTACACGAAAATTGATTTAGCTATTAGCTTGGACATGAACGTTACACTCAGCAACGGTTACGTTCCGTTCAACGGTTTCAAAATGGTAGCTTAATCGCCATTAAAATCAACCTAAAGTTTCTTTTTTAATTTTATTGTAAAAACCGTCATCTGCTTTTCGTATTTGAAATAGAACTTTTGAAGCTAAAATTTGTAGTTTTTTAAGGGCGATTACGATGGTGGAATCAGTTGTTTGAGAATAGAGTAAAATAAATCGTTATTTTTTAACGGATTTTAAATGGTTATCGTTATGAAACTGATAAGCGGAATTTAATGGCAAACTGACTTGTACAAATTATGTATTAAAGTATAGCCACCATTATAAAAAGCGTGTTTAATATCAGCGGCTAAAGTCCAAGTAATTGAACTATCTGCCACTAGATGCCACCAGCAGCGCTCGCATACGTCTTATAAGATCATTCTAGTAGGTTTATATTCAATAGTATTACCGAAATTGATCTTAACCTCTCAAAAAATAATCTATTGGTCAGATTCGGCACTCATTTCAATTACCTGGGTCTGGGTATTACCAAAATGGCATCTCCGATAGCCCATTATATCCAGTGGAAATTATCTAATAACCTTAAATTGCAGTTGTTTAAATGTAGGGAATTCAATGATTGTTGTGGGAGGTGGGTGGTGCTGAACGTTTGGGTTGAAGAGATAAGGAATTGTCATGCCTGTAGCTGTGGCAGTGTTAAAACTTAACCAGTTTGTTTGGAAAGATAACTTCTTCGTACAAGATTCAGTCGTAAATTTCAAAACATTGCGTTGTAACCTCAATTTGAAATAGCGTGTAACCGGTATTAATGTGCTTTAATTTTACAAAGCTTCGCGATAAAAATATCCATCAACGAAAGCTATTTATGAAAAGGTCAACCTTTATCATTGTTATAAAAGGTGTTGAAACAATGTGGTCTGGTAATTTAAAAAAGTAGAAAATGTAGCTAGCAGAAAAAGTGTACTCATTTTTCTGTAAAAAGTGTTGGGAGCGCTGCCAAACGGTATACAGAGCGCTCCCAAACAGTATACAGAGCGATCCCAAACTGTATACAGAGCGCTCCCAAACGGTATACAGAGCGCTCCCAAACGGTATACAGAGCGCTCCCAAACGGTATACAGAGCGCTCCCAAACGGTATACAGAGTGCTCCCAAACGGTATACAGAGCGCTCCCAAACGGTATACAGAGCGCTCCCAAACGGTATACAGAGCGCTCCCAAACGGTATACAGAGCGCTCCCAAACGGTATACAGAGCGCTCCCAAACAGTATACAGAGCGCTCCCAAACAGTATACAGAGCAAAACAGTATACAGAGCGCTCCCAAACGATATACAGAGCGCTCCCAAACAGTATGCAGAGCGATCCCAAACAGTATACAGAGCTCTCCCAAACAGTATACACATAGCTCCCAAACAGTATGCAGAACGCTCCCAAACGATATACAGAGCGATCCCAAACAGTATACAGAGCGCTCCCAAACAGTATACAGAGCGCTCCCAAACAGTATACAGAGCGCTCCCAAACAGTATACAGAGCGCTCCCAAACAGTATACAGAGCGCTCCCAAACGGTATACAGAGCGCTCCCAAACAGTATACAGAGCGCTCCCAAACGGTATACAGAGCGCTCCCAAACGGTATACAGAGCGCTCCCAAACGGTATACAGAGCGCTCCCAAACGGTATGCAGAGCGCTCCCAAACGGTATGCAGAGCGCTCCCAAACGGTATACAGAGCGCTCCCAAACAGTATACAGAGCGCTCCCAAACAGTATACAGAGCGCTCCCAAACAGTATACAGAGCGCTCCCAAACAGTATACAGAGCGCTCCCAAACAGTATACAGAGCGCTCCCAAACAGTATACAGAGCGCTCCCAAACAGTATACAGAGCGCTCCCAAACAGTATACAGAGCGCTCCCAAACAGTATACAGAGCGCTCCCAAACAGTATACAGAGCGCTCCCAAACGTTAGCTCTACAGAGCGCTCAAACAGTATACAGAGCGCTCCCAAACAGTATACAGAGCGCTCCCCAAACAGGTATACAGAGCGCTCCCAAACAGTATACAGAGCGCTCCCAAACAGTATACAGAGCGCTCCCAAACAGTATACAGAGCGCTCCCAAACGGTATACAGAGCGCTCCCAAACGGTATACAGAGCGCTCCCAAACAGTATACAGAGCGCTCCCAAACAGTATGCAGAGCGCTCCCAAACAGTATACAGAGCGCTCCCAAACAGTATACAGAGCGCTCCCAAACAGTATACAGAACGCTCCCAAACAGTATGCAGAGCGCTCCCAAACAGTATACAGAGCGCTCCCAAACAGTATACAGAGCGCTCCCAAACAGTATACAGAGCGCTCCATGACAGCATTCGTAACTTTTTCCGCCAATTTAACCGGTAACCGTAATATTTACGTAATATGAACCAAATTTACTGTAAATTTTAAGCTCTTTCTCGATGAAGCGGTCAAAATTGTTATAGGTTTTGCCGTTTAGCCAGTATTACAGGAGCCGCCTCGGTGGCCTAGTGGATAGCGTACTAGGCTTTCGCCCCGAGGACCCGGGTTCGATTCCCGGCGAGGGCTTGGCATTTTCATACGCTATAAATCATCCCATCGTCTGCATTAGCCCAAGTGTGCACAATAGTCGGACGTTAAATACAAAAAAAAAAAAACAGGAAATAACCAGCAACTACCTTCTCAAAGTTGAATCAGAACCGCCATCTTGAAACGTAATTGAATGAGAAAAACTCTTACATATACGTCGTTCGGGCTTTATCTTACTAAATTTCAAAACAATAGGCCAGTATGTTTTATTAAAATGGCGTAACTAGTCATTGTTAGGTCAAGAGGCTGCCATCTTCTTGAAACAAAGTGATTTCGTCTTCGTAATCTTTTTTTTTTGTTTAACGTCCGACTATTGTGCACGCTTGCGCTAATGCAGACGATGGGATGATTTATAGCGTATGAAAATGCCAAGCCCTGGCCGGGAATCGAAAATGCCGAACCCGGGTCCTCGGGGTGAAAGCCCAGTACGCTATCAACTAGGCCATTTATAATTAAAATCTACCACCAGAACTTTCGTATTTTCAATGGGCTTTAAAATGTTAGTTTATGTAGATTTTGGCGCTGGTTATGATGATTGTATAACATTAAAAAAAATAAATTAAGATAAACATTTATGGCGTTTTTAAAGATTTTGAATTATTATTTTGAAATGTTTGATCGGTTTTCTATTTTTCTGACGTTTCAATCACAGGATCAAAATTACGAATACCGGATAGCACGAACACGCGCGATGGTCGCCCCAACGGCTGGATGTCTACTTGGAATTTGCTAACAATTACAAAGCTCTAAATACTTCACATTCCTGTATGTTTTGTATACAGGCCTACAACACGACCTTGCGAACACTGCACTGTATACATAATGCATGCAGTTGATATCGTGTTATGAGGAAGTAGGCTGTATTCAATGCCGTTTCTGTTAGGTTCGAAAATATTTTCATTAAAACGACATTTACTTGATCTGTCATCCGTCGATGCCGCGCTTTAATTGGATTCCCGGCAGCTGAAACGCGGAAGTAATTTCATGAACAGCGGCACTCGTTGCTCAGCTTGGCAGTGGCTGAGGCGTAGGTCACCCTGGCACGTGCCGTCGCTCTGTCGGCAGACTTTCATCTTCCACTCGTGACATCACTTTGCTTAAAAACAACGATGATTACTGAATATCTCTTGCTGACTGTAACACGTGACTTGCACGCGCTAGCTTTGAATTGTTCATCAGTGCAACGTGTAAACAATCAGCTTAATAACATAACCTCAAAGTCAACTTAACTAAGAATGTAGTTAGATCAGCTGTTTTTTGAATTTCCAATAGATATGTGATTATAACGAAGATGGATCCTCACGTATAGAATTCGCTAAAAACTTACATATGTATAAATTTTGTCCCGGTTATAAAATTTTCAAACTTACTACAAAAATTGATGTTGGTAAATAGCTACAAATTAATTCTTTCTATATTATTCTTCTTTTCTGCTAGGATTATTGTCACTGTGTTCAGTATAATCTGCCTTCCCTAGCTTCGTCAATTCTACTTTTGTTGACGCGTTTCGGAGAACTTTCATCTTCAAAAACTATATCTGTACTCTTAAAACTGAGTAAAATCTATATCAAAAACTGAGTATAGATATAGTTTTTGAAGATGGAGGTTCTCCGAAACGCGTCAACGAAAGTAGAATTGACGAAGCTAGATCATTATACTGAACACAGCTACAAATTAGTTAATCAGCAAAATCGGTAATATCGTATCAAGATAGCGGTCTTTAAAAAATGTATTCTATATTTTATATATTTTTGAAAATTATATTTATAATAACTAGGCCTAAACGTACGTATAATTAACTTATGTAATATGTTTGTAGTTAACAAATATTTTGTGTTTGTTTCAGGTAAGCTACGACAGTATCCAGTATCTACCGATAAGTATGTTTTTTCTAATTTTTTAATTAATACATGGAGTAAAATTACTCTACTCCTTACTCTATTTACTTTGCTGACGTAATAGAATTCCAAAAAAACATGCTATTTTGTTTTTCGTCAGATTAGTCTGTCCTTTTAAAATTTCTTCCATCTTTTTTTTAGAATGGTGAATTAAAATTATATAAACGTTCTCACATTAAATTATTTACCAAAAAAATCTGATTCTAAAATTACAGTGAAAAACCGGAAAGCAGTCATATTTCTCAAAATCTGTTTTTTACTCTAATTTGGGTCGTGTGTGAAGAATTCAAGTCGGTATATCAAATTCGTCGGCCTGGGTTTATTATTTCGATTTACTCCAAAACTGATTTTTTAAGGTTAACTACACCGCCATAAATTTGTCCATAATTTCGGCAAAATCTCTCGCATCGATTTTGAGAAATTAGGATCCCGAACCGGATTTTTGAGCAACATTTTATCTAATTTTAGCTGTCACCCAGTAAATTCACGCAATTTCTGGTTAACACAACATAAATATAAATACTTTTCGTAGAACACTTTTTCAGCCATCTTGATCATGCGTCACCGTGTCACACAAATTAACCTCAAACGCAGAATCCGTTAATTCCCCTTCAACACAGGTACTTCCTGAAAGGGACGCTACACCACGCCCCCTAACCTCTAATTTATCTTGCCTAACAAAAATGACAACACAACAAACGATAAATTAAAAACAGGGTATCGGAGGGAATTTTTAATCCACGATGTTTTCCAACCTGTAAATGAAACCGTACCCTACGGTAAATTATGTATTGGCTCGCTGCCAACCAAAGTGTTAGCATTGTCATCGAAAACACTCTGCAGTGCGGCCAGGCGTTCTTGTCAAAACATTTTCTTTGCTCCGTATCGGCTCACTTAACGTAATTGATATTTTATTAGATTCCCGTCACTCGAACGAAATATATTACCATAGAGTGTTCACTTACGCGGTGCGTTATCTCGCTGGCGTGACGGAAGTGAATTTCCAAAAGTAATATCGTAATAATTCTTGTTCTTAACAACTTTTCTAAAATTTGACTTCGCCATTTTGAACAGGTTAAAATATGAAAAAAAGTATTTTTTAAATCCATACGTAGAAAATACGTGGGAAAATGTTTTACTCTAACTCCGATGGTGAAATCGTATATTTTGTTTTAGTGTGAGATAAAACAGTGATGCATTTCTTGACATTTGGATGGCCATTATTCAACTATGTTCACCAGCGGATTTGTCAAAGCTGTTACAAAAACCAATTATTGCGCCTAGTTAGGAGCAGATCGTTCCCAAAACTGCGAAGTGTATACTCACAAATCAGACCTTTTGAAAAAGTGACCAAGAGGTCAGAATCGGCGCTCATTTGAAGGTAGGCCGCCGATTTGAAGTTGATGGCTTCACCCCGAGGACCCGGGTTCGATTCCCGGCCAGGGCTTGGCATTTTCATACGCTATAAATCATGCCATCGTCTGCATTAGCCCAAGTGTGCACAATAGTCAGACGTTAAATACAAAAAAAAAAAAAAAAATCATTTGAAGGTTCCGGTGTAGGATGAACCATGATAGCCGCTTTTCTCAATGGAAATTCTTTAGCAAGATTTGTTGTACCGGATTTTAAAGATATGCAAGTATATGTCATTAAAATATCATTATAGATTTTTCCCCCTCAATTTTTTTTTTTTTTTTTTTTTTTAACGTCCGACTATTGTGCACACTTGGGCTAATGCAGACGGTGGGGATGATTTATAGCGTATGAAAATGCCAAGCCCTCGCCGGGAATCGAACCCGGATCCTCGGGGTGAAAGCCTAGTACGCTATCCACTAGACCACCGAGGCGGCTATATTTTCCCCCTCAAGATACCCTTATTTATGCAAAAAGTAAAATCCTCAAAACACTCAATTTTTAAACACTATATTAAACTGCCTCTATTTTGAAACGCTCAAACGGCTTTTGTTGTCTACGCTATATTAAACTGCCGCTATTTTGAAACGCACAAACGGCTTTTGTTGTCTACGCTATATTAAACTGCCGCTATTTTGAAACGCACAAACGGCTTTTGTTGTCTACGCTATATTAAACCGCCGCTATTTTGAAACGCACAAACGGCTTTTGTTGTCTACGCTATATTAAACTGCCGCTATTTTGAAACGCACAAACGGCTTTTGTTGTCTACGCTATATTAAACTGCCGCTATTTTGAAACGCACAAACGGCTTTTGTTGTCTACGCTATATTAAACTGCCGCTATTTTGAAACGCACGCACAAACGGCTTTTGTTGTCTACGCTATATTAAACTTAAACTGCCGCTATTTTGAAACGCACAAACGGCTTTTGTTGTCTACGCTATATTAAACTGCCGCTATTTTGAAACGCACAAACGGCTTTTGTTGTCTACGCTATATTAAATTGCCGCTATTTTGAAAGGCACAAACGGCTTTTATTGTCTACGCTATATTAAACTGCCGCTATTTTGAAACGCACAAACGGCTTTTGTTGTCTACGCTATATTAAACTGCCGCTATTTTGAAACGCACAAACGGCTTTTGTTGTCTACGCTATATTAAACTGCCGCTATTTTGAAACGCACAAACGGCATCTGTTGTCTACGCTATATTAAACTGCCGCTAATTTGAAACGCACAAACGGCTTTTGTTGTCTACGCTATATTAAACTGCCGCTATTTTGAAACGCACAAACGGCATCTGTTGTCTACGCTATATTAAACTGCCGCTATTTTGAAACGCACAAACGGCTTTTGTTGTCTACGCTATATTAAACTGCCGCTATTTTGAAACGCACAAACGGCTTTTGTTGTCTACGCTATATTAAACTGCCGCTATTTTGAAACGCACAAACGGCTTTTGTTGTCTACGCTATATTAAACTGCGGCTATTTTGAAACGCACAAACGGCATCTGTTGTCTACGCTATATTAAACTGCCGCTATTTTGAAACGCACAAACGGCATCTTTTGTCTACGCTATATTAAACTGCCGCTATTTTGAAACGCACAAACGGCTTTTGTTGTCTACGCTATATTAAACTGCCGCTATTTTGAAACGCACAAACGGCTTTTGTTGTCTACGCTATATTAAACTGCCGCTATTTTGAAACGCACAAACGGCTTTTGTTGTCTACGCTATATTAAACTGCCGCTAATTTGAAACGCACAAACGGCATCTGTTGTCTACGCTATATTAAACTGCCGCTAATTTGAAACGCACAAACGGCATCTGTTGTCTACGCTATATTAAACTGCCGCTAATTTGAAACGCACAAACGGCCTTTGTTGTCTACGCTATATTAAACTGCCGCTATTTTGAAACGCACAAACGGCTTTTGTTGTCTACGCTATATTAAACTGCCGCTATTTTGAAACGCACAAACGGCTTTGTTGTCTACGCTATATTAAACTGCCGCTATTTTGAAACGCACAAACGGCTTTTGTTGTCTACGCTATATTAAACTGCCGCTATTTTGAAACGCACAAACGGCTTTTGTTGTCTACGCTATATTAAACTGCCGCTATTTTGAAACGCACAAACGGCTTTTGTTGTCTACGCTATATTAAACTGCCGCTATTTTGAAACGCACAAACGGCTTTTGTTGTCTACGCTATATTAAACTGCCGCTAATTTGAAACACACAAACGGCTTTTGTTGTCTACGATATATTAAACTGCCGCTATTTTGAAACGCACAAACGGCTTTTGTTGTCTACGCTAATAGCTGAAATCGTTTTTCCGTAACGCGTAACGGAGTGTTCGTATGCGCGATGTTAGTTTTTGGAAATTCGTTTCCTTCGAGACAGCGAGACAGCTGCGTGCAACGATTAGGCCTATTATTTACTTACAGTATTGTAACCTATACTTTTGACTCCCACCGTCTGTGCGGGATAATTAAAATACTGACAAGAATCGAGCAGTGATTGTTGTTGTTTTTTTAAGGATAAGAATTTAATTAAGGACCTAATGTCAAGGTAGGCCTATATGGACTCACCGGCAGGCGTGGCCCGTGTAGGTTTATCGGATGTTCAAGGCGAACTACACGAACCATAACAAATACACGGCGCCGTGCAATATAACATGTTATTGTCGGAAAGGTTGGGTTACACTGTTTTGGCTGTTTGAAAACAAAAAATAACTTTTTTAATTTAAGAATATACTTTTATAAACGCAGTACAGACTAAATTTTAATAAAGTACAAAAAGAAATAAAAATTAACTGATAAAATGAAAAATTAATACCAAATTAGCGAAATTGTTTTACCGTGATGTAGGCCTACATTTCTTCAAAAAAGGATTCCAAATAGAACTGACCTCTGGTTACCGGAATGGTTACTTCTGTTTAATAAAACTTTCAAACAAATGTACTGTAATAATACCTTTAGATGTACGTATCTGTATTAATGTTTTCTTGACTTTTTTTCTTGGTGTTTAACGTCCGACTATTGTGCACACTTGGGCTAATGCAGACGGTGGGATGATTTATAGCGTATGAAAATGCCAAGCCCTGGCCGGGAATCGAACCCGTGTCCTCGGGGTGAAAGCCCAGTACGCTATCAACTAGGCCACCGAGGCGGCTATAAGTATATATAAGTATTTAGGTTATGTTGTTTATGTTGTTACGGACAGTCGGCCTCAACGGGCAGTCGGCTTTAACGGACATTCGGCTTCAGCGGTTAATCGGCTTCAACGGACAATCGGCTTTAATTGATAGTCAGTCGGCTTCAACGGACAATCGGTTTCAACGGACAATCGGTTTCAACGGACAATCGGCTTCAACGGAAAATCGGCTTTAACAGACAATAG
The DNA here is from genome assembly GCA_022606455.1 of Callitettix versicolor. Taxonomy (NCBI): domain Eukaryota; kingdom Metazoa; phylum Arthropoda; class Insecta; order Hemiptera; family Cercopidae; genus Callitettix; species Callitettix versicolor. The sequence continues at coordinate 106,033,889 of CM040190.1, read as the reverse complement.
GCTTTAACGAACAATCGGTTTCTTCATACAGTCGACTTTAGCGAACAATCGGCTTAAACGCACAGCCGGCTTCAACGGGCAATTGGCGTCAACGAGTAATCGGCTTCAACTGACAATCGCCTTTTAACGGACAATCGGTTTTAACTGATAGTCAGTCGGCTTCAACGGACAATTGGCTTTTAAAAGACACTCGGCTTCAACGAACAATCGGCTTCAACGGACAATCGGTTTCAACGGACAATCGGCTTTAACAGATAGCTGGCTTTAATGGACATTCGGCTTTAACGGACAATCGGCTTTAACTGATAGTCAGTCGGCTTCAACGGACAATTGGCTTTTAAAAGACACTCGGCTTCAACGAACAATCGGCTTCAACGGACAATCGGCTTTAACGGATAGCTGGCTTTAACGGACATTCGGCTTCAGCGAACAATCGGCTTTAACGGACAATTGGCGTCAACGAGTAGTCGGCTTCAACGGACAATTGGCTTTAAAAGACACTCGGCTTCAACGAACAATCGGCTTCAACGGACATTCGGCTTCAGCGGACTTCGGACAATTGGCTTAACGGATAGCTGGCTTTAACGGACAATCGTAATTGGAACGATGCCGGCTTTGGCGGACAATCGGCTTGAACGGACAATCGGCTTTAACGGATAGCCGGCTTTAACGGACAGTCGGCTTCAATTGGCTGTCTTCAACGCACAGCCGGCTTCAACGGACAATTGGCGTCAACGAGTAGTCGGCGTCAATGGACAATCGGCTTCAACGGACAATCGGCTTCAACGGATAGCCGGCTTTAACGGACATTCGGCTTTAACGGACAATCGGCTTTAACGATTAGGTCGGTTTTAACGTAACATATAATCAAATGAACCGAGGGTTTTACTGTACAGCTTACGAAAAACTTTCAACATACGAAAATGCAAAAGCCATTCAGACAAATGTTACAATGAAAAGTCGATCACTATTCTGTGACAAAATGTAAAGGAGAATATATGTTTTAAGTTTGAATTAGTCTTACGTGCAATCACTCCAGTGGTCTACAATTTACATGATTATCAAGCAAATACTTCGCTAAATTTTGTGATTATATCAAGTATATCTTCTATACGTTTTTATTGTCACGTGGCAGCAAAGATATTGTTAAAAATGTATAATATATCGTATGTTCTTGTATTGTAATAATAATAATAATAATAATAATAATCTTCTCTTTATTTGTTTCACCCAACTTTGGGGTACACCAAATCAATCACTTTTTAATGTTCTGTGCCTTCCTCGTAGCCCAGTATTGCTTCATTCGTTGTGATCTTGCTTTTCTTTCTTCGTCAGAGATTTGGATCGTTCGCTTGGATTTGACTTTGCCTTGGAACCGTTATTTCTTGTCCTTGGTTATTGTTTTGGCTGTTCTGTCCATGAGCATAGTGTCAGTGATCTGCAGTTCTGTTATGTCTTTCTCCGTTTCTCTAAACCAAAGTGGTTTGGCTCTTCTACTGCGAAAGTAGTCAAATATTTTTTTGTTAGTCTATTTTTGTCCATTCGGAGGATGTGCCCATAAAAATCAATTCTCCTTTTTCTTATTGTGTCTGATAGTGTTTCAGTTTTTTGGTACAGAGTTTCATTACTGATGTGGAGTACTTCGTTGTTACGGAATTTGGGGCCTAAGATTTTTCGTAATATCTTTCTTTCTTTGATCTCCAGCCTTTCAAGTGGGCCCTGGGTTGTGAGAGATAATGTTTCAGCTGCATATAAGGCTTCTGGTTTAATTACCGTATGATAATGCCTTATCTTTGTATTCCAGGAGAGGGACTTCTTGTTGTATGTGTCCTTGGTAAGTCGGAATAATAATAATAATAATAAAAATAATAAATTATGAAGAAACAATTGTCAAGTGGAGATAAATTAATAACATTAGTGTTACTTCCATTTACTTTATTTTTGTTTCATAAATAGTTTTAATTGTGGTAAACATTAATAAAATGATATTCATTTAAATGACAAATTAGCAAAATCGTTATTTATTTAATTACGTCGCAAAAATATTAAAATAAAACACTTTCCCCTGTTAACAGAAAATAATCTTCTTACAACGTTATTGAATTATCAGGAAACGTGCATTGTACTAATGCGGTACAGTATTACATTACAGTATAGGCCTAACAGCGTGTGCGCAGTACTTTTGCGCAGATCACTGAACACTGATTCGATTTTGTTCTTGAACAAAGTAGGTTAGATGTTAACGGCTGATTGCATTGTGTAGAACAGTGTTGAGCAGAATGGAGTAGGATTGTGAAACCCGGCGAGACGGTTAGGCAGTCGTGCTGTACGGTCATGCGAAGTGAAAGCCCCACGAAATCGGCCCAGACATGAAACCTCGCGCAAACACAAGGATACAATGCTTGCATCATCCGTGCTTTATGCGCAGCGTGGCGGGAGCCGGCGGCATATAACATAAAGTACTTTACGACAATACTAAGAAACTAAGTACTGAGGAAGTTCTAAGTGGACCGTGAAATTCTGTGTTCTTGGTAGGGCTACTCTAAAATCTGAATGGTTGTAACTTTTAAGTCCATACTATAAGAAATTGACGTTCTGAGGAAGTTAGAAGTGTAGGCGTAAGACAGTAAGAAATTAAGTACTGTGGAAGTTCTAAGTGGACCGTGAAATTCTGTGTTCCTGGTAGACTACTCTAAAATCTGAATAGTTCTAACGTTTAAGTCAATACTACAAGATATTAACGTTTTGAGGGAGTTATAAGTTTAGGCTTAAGACAATACTAAGAAACTAAGTACTGAGGATATTCTAAATGGACCGTGAAATTCTGTGTTCCTGGTAGGCTACTCTAAAGTCTGAATAGTTCTAACGTTTAAGTCAATACTATAAGATATTAACATTTTGAGGAAGTTATAAGTTTATGCTTAAGACAATACTAAGAAACTAAGTACTGAGAAAGTTCTAAGTGGACCGTGAAATTCTGTGTTCCTGGTAGGGCTACTCTAAAATCTGAATGGTTGTAACTTTTAAATCAATACTATAAGAAATTGACGTTCTGAGGAAGTTAGAAGTATAGGCCTAAGACAATACTAAGAAACTAAGTACTGAGGAAGTTCTAAGTGGACCGTGAAATTCTGTGTTCCTGGTAGGCTACTCTAAAGTCTGAATAGTTCTAACGTTTAAGTCAATACTATAAGAAATTAACGTTTTGAGGGAGTTATAAGTTTAGGCTTAAGACAATACTAAGAAACTAAGTACTGAGTAAATTCTAAGTGGACCGTGAAATTCTGTGTTCCTGGTAGGTTAATCTAAAATCGGAATGGTTGTAACTTTTAAGTCCATACTATAAGAAATTGACGTTCTGAGGAAGTTAGAGTGTAGGCGTAAGACAGTAAGAAATTAAGTACTGTGGAAGTTCTAAGTGGACCGTGAAATTCTGTGTTCCTGGTAGAGCTACTCTAAAATCTGAATGGTTGTAACTTTTAAGTCAATACTATAAGAAATTGACGTTCTGAGGAAGTTAGAAGTGTAGGCGTAAGACAGTAAGAAATTAAGTATTGTGGAAGTTCTAAGTGGACCCTGAAATTCTGGGTTCCTGGTAGGCTACTCTAAAATCTGAATAGTTCTAACGTTTAAGTCAATACTATAAGAAATTAACTTTTTGAGGAAGTTAGCAAGTGTAGGCGTAAGACAGTAAGAAACTAAGTACTGAGGAAGTTCTAAGTGGACCGTGAAATTCTGTGTTCCTGGTAGGCTACTCTAAAATCTGAATAGTTCTAACATTTAAGTTAATACTATAAGAAATTAACGTTCTTCTGAAGAAGTTAGAAGTGTAGGCCTAAGACAGTAAGAAACTAAGTACTGAGGAAGTTCTAAGTGGACCGTGAAATTCTGTGTTCCTGGTAGGCTACTCTAAAATATGAATAGTTCTAACGTTTAAGTCAGTACTATAACAAATTAACGTTCTGAGGAAGTTCGAAATATAGGCCTAAGTTTGAATTTCGTATTTCTGTTTTCACAAAACTGATTAATTTACACCAACAATACAAAGCTTAATAAGTAGAAAATTCTAAGCGTAGCAGAAAAATTCTGTCCATATGAACTCAGTAGGCCTACTGTGAAACGAAGTTCTGAAGAAATTAGTGTACCTTGAAGTTCTGTTCTCCTGTACCCACAAGACTGTGAATAGTATTTTACAAAGGAAAAAAATCTGAGGAAGTTCTAAGTTTACGTTGGACGTCCTGTGCCCATAAATTCGTAAGACTGAGTTAAATAACAAATAAGCAATAAAAGAGTTGTAAACAAAATAATAATAGTAGTTCAAAGAACATTAAACCTCTAGTATATTCATAATTGCTTGGCTGCCGCTCCACGACAGCGCTTTGACGGGAGAACATAATATTTACGAGAAATATTACTGGGTCAACTTTATTGAAAATTGTGCTTTTTCTTCGTGTTGTGGTCAGTATTATAGCCAGTACTACAGTGAAAATACTAATCACTGCTGCACTCAGCTGTCTCGACCTGATGGAAGCAACTTTCCAAAAAGTAACAACATTGAATAACATCTCGCAAATGACCATTTCATTTCTAGAAAATAAATACTGAAGAAATCATCCGCCTTGTATCAGGGTTAAGTTAAAAAAACAATAATGATATTTTTAAATTTGAATGGTGGAAATTTTGAAAATGAATGTACATTTTGTTTACACAATTTTGATTTTTAACAGTTTTTAAGTCAAAATAATAACTCCATGGAAAGTTTTATTGAAAAATAAGCCAGAGATAATGGAACGCTAGATCTGTATGACAAGTTTCATAAAAATTTGTCTGTTTAGTTTATCGAACGAACAGACGTTCTGGTAAAAACCATTTTTTTGAATTTTTAGCTGAAAAATGATCCATCAAAATCACAAAATCGAGATCGATGGTATCGATTCACGAACGCCATCTTTTTATATAAGATTTCAAACAAAAATGGCGCCAGTTAAGGTTGTTGTATCGCGAAGTGTTTTAACAACAATGTGAAGGTTAGCCGAAGTAAGAAAATCGTCACGCCGTTGTTTATCTACCAGCTGTTAATTACTGTACAGATTGCAAGGACACGCCAAGTCGCAGATAAGCCCTCGCTTGGGCCAGTGATTGATTAGTTACAAGGTTTGTTTAATTATTTGAGAACGGGTTTTAATCGTTACCGAATTAAATTAAATGACAAGTTAGGTTAGGTGAGCGTAGTTAATACAAAGTATTATATCGTAACACACTTATTAGATAGGCCTACATATCTCAGCTTACATCAACTGACGGGCAGCGCTCGTATCCAAGTTGCGGACAATTAGCTAGGATCATTGAATGTAAACGTATTACAAGGTTAACCCTTATGAGAGATATATGAGCCATCGCTGCTGGTGACATCTTGCGGCAGAGTGTTCAACTGCGATTTAATAGATAGCAATACTGTTTTCACAATGTCTCCACAACGTGTTCTTGCAGATCGCAACGTTTGTAGCGGCAGGTAGTCCAATTATTTGGACTTTAGCCGCTGCTATCAAGCACGATTTTTTATAACGGTGGCTGTACTTCTAGTAGATTCAAATCTAGTTACTACCATTGTTTTTTTCCGTGTGTTACGTCAATCCCCGTCTTTATTAGTTTATTTGGTATAAAATAAAACGACGAACCGCAGAATTATTAGATAATAGACTCTTTAGTGAATATTTGGTATATCTTGTAACCAGTTGGTATATTTAGCGTGCTAACAGTTTGGTACTGAAGTAATTTGGTAGTTTGGGTGTCAAAACTTCTTTTTAAATTGAAAGTCGCGAAACGCCGTAGCTCAGTCGGTACGGTTTCCAACAGTTTACACGTACCAAAGGTCCGAAACTACTTACTTGGTTTGTCCATAGGTTACGCCGGGAAGGTGTAATAGCTTAGAGATATATTAACTTAGAGATTCGTTTTTCCTTCGACAGTACCGTGTTATAAGTTAGAGATCGACCTGTGTAATAAGATAGAGGTTCCGTACTGTGTATTAACTTAGAGACTACAGTTCCGTCAAGTGTGTTGCACCGTGTGTATATGTTGCCGACGCCGCTGCTTGCAGGCGCTTCAGTATCTTTTATCTAACAAGTAGAACTGGCATAGTTAAAGAAAGATATAAAGTTGATTTGGATGGGTTTTGTTCTTAAAGGCTTATGTGCAATGCTGTAAATGTATACTAATTTACATGTGTAGTAGTAATAATATAAAAATATTGTTTGAAGACTGCTTTATTCAAACCATATCCGAATTGAATTAAGAAAACAGCCCTAAATTAAAGAATTAATTATGAATTAATGAATTCATATAAACTTACGTTGTTTTTTTTTCGATAAAACACCAATATTTCTATTTTTCTATACAGATAATTGTTAAAAATAAACATTTAGATATGTTGTTGACCATAGTACTGAAAATATATATAACTGTAAACTCTAAAACGAAATAATGATGATTAGGTTGTTACACTTGTTAGATAAAAGATACTGAAGCGCCTGCAAGCAGCAACGTCGGCAACATATACACACGGTGCAACACACTTGACGGAACTGTAGTCTCTAAGTTAATACACAGTACGGAACCTCTATCTTATTACACAGGTCGATCTCTAACTTATAACACGGTACCGTCGAAGGAAAAACGATTCTCTAAGTTAATAAATCTCTAAGCTATTACACATCCCCGTTACGCCGAACCTACGTCTAACTGAGAAAAGTCTAGAATAACTGAAGCCAATGAATACAGAATCTATAAGAAGGGCACTTCTTGCCTCTAAAAGTCAGCACATTTTTTCGGCCGAGAACGCTACTTGGATTCCCCGCCGATAGACAGCGCTGCTTGTTTTTTTCTGAACTTGCAGCTCAGAGAGAGACAGATATAGAAGAGCATTCTCTGTCTCTCTCTTCCTACCAACAACTGAGGGGTTGAGCGAAAATTGTTCGTGTTTACGTCCCAGGTCAACTTTCCCAAACTTTCGTTTTCATTACGGCAGTGAGCCTGTCTCTCTTCTTTTCGTTTCACCCTCTTTGGGGTTACGCTGAATCAATCATTTCTTGCGCGCTGTACTTTGTTCCCAGTAGCTCTTCATTCTTTCCGATCTTCTTTTTCTCTCCTCTTCCGAAATGACAGGTTTAGGTCTTATTTTGGTTTTATCTTGGAATCTTATTCTTTCGTCCTTGGTAATTATCTTAGCAGTTTGGTCAAGCAGTGAATTTTCTGTAATTTTTAATTCTATTAGGTCTTTTTCAATTTCTCTAAAGCAGTTCGGTTTTGTTTTACGATTATGTGAGCCTGTCTATTTTAATACAAAATAATGGTGGCAGTTTCTTCCTTTCCTAGACCACCAGATTCTGTATTCATTGCTGAAGCTCAGTCTGATTGTTTTAATTTATTTCGCGTTAAAATCTTTTACAATATTTAACACAAATCTCCAGTGCTGTGCTGGCGTGTTCAGTAGCTGGCATCACATTCTCCACTCTACTGACCCGGGTCTACATTTCAATCAAATTAATTATACACTATTGCCAGCTCCGTGCGATTAAACAATATTGCATTGGGAACTCGATTAATCGCATTTCGTTGTTCAACTCTGATTGCCAGTGGTGTTGTGTGCATGACGAGTTCGATTATAATTATCGAAGCCATAAACCGAACACGCGCTTATTGAATTGCGATCCGTGTTTAAATTAAATTGCATTGCCGGGATGGAGTACCGTACTTAGTAACGGTGTAACGGTGTAGGTTTTGTAAGTTACAAAACATAATAAACGAGGCGCAATCAAGGCGGTCACGTGATAAGGGACAGGGGGCGCCAAAATGTAAAGAATTGTGGTTGCAGATGCTGTAGTTTATTGATGAGGTCAGGACGTTCTTTTGGGCAGTTTCGCCGTTCGGTAAAGACCAACAACTCAGTTCTCGTCAGTCGAGTGACTGAATAATGTAACGCTTAAGATTTTGTTTTTGTTTTTTTTTTTGTGTTTAACGTCCGACTATTGTGCACACTTGGGCTAATGCAGACGATGGGATGTTCTGTAGCGTATAAAAATGCCAAGCCCTGGCCGGGAATCGAACCCGGGTCCTCGGGGTGAAAGCCCAGTACGCTATCAACTAGACCACCGACGCGGCTAATGTGACACACTTTAGGCTAATGCAGACGATTGGATGATTTATAGCGTATGAAAATGCCAAGCCCTGGCCGGGAATCGAACCCGGGTCCTCGGGGTGAAAGCCTAGTACGCTATCACCTAGGCCACCGAGGCGGCTAATGTGACACACTTTGGGCTAATGCAGACGATGGGATGATTTATAGCGTATGAAAATGCTAAGACCTGGCCGGGAATCGAACCCGGGTCCTCGGGGTGAAAGTCCAGTACGCTATCAACTAGGCAACCGAGGCGGCTATATAGCCTATATATTGGTGTTTAACGTCCGACTATTGTGCACACATGGGCTAATGCAGACGATGGGATGATCTGTAGCGAATAAAAATGCCAAGCCCTGGCCGGGAATCGAACCCGGATCCTCGGGGTGAAAGCCCAGTACGCTATCAACTAGGCCACCGAGGCGGCTCTAGCTAGCCTGTACGAGATGAATAAATAGACCACTAGACGGAAAAATAGGTCATAATCCTAATTAATTAAATATGTGGTCCGGTGGCTATTTTGTAATAAGTTTAAATATGAACTATTTAGTGATGTAATGTTTGTGTATAAAAAAACATGAAAAATAATGCAGTACATATTTTAAAATATCGATAAAAAGGGAATAATATTGTGCAATAGCAATTGTCTATAGGCCTAAGCTAAACAAACAACATATTAGCTGAGTATGAATAGTTATGCGTTTCAGCAGTGGCAAACTGTTGACATTAGTTGTGCCTTTGTTAGCAGTAGTACTTCTGATGACACTTATCTGCCAGCTGGAAACTTCCTTATGTGCTCGTAATCACTACATGTTTATTTACCTATAGCTGTGTTGCATGACTTAGGCCTATCGTTTGTCATATGTATTAACTAAAGATTTTTTTTTGTGTTTAACGTCCGACTATTGTGCACTCTTGGGCTAATGCAGACGATGGGATGATTTATAGCGTATGAAAATGCCAAGCCCTGGCCGGGAATCGAACCCGGATCCTAGGGTGAAAGTCCAGTACGTTATCAACTAGGCAACCGAGGCGGCTATGTATATATATTGGTGTTTAACGTCCGACTATTGTGCACACTTGGGCTAATGCAGACGATGGGATGATCTGTAGCGTATAAAATGCCAAGCCCTGGCCGGGAATCGAACCCAGATCCTCGGGGTGAAAGCCCAGTACGCTATCAACTAGATAAATGAAGGCGATAAAAGCTACATTGAATTATGAATTTATTTCATTGTAAGTTTGCTACATTGACTTGAGTGATGAATCTTCTTATGTGGTTGGTTTTGCATCAGTTATTTTTCTTTCTGATCGGTTGTATGATATGTATGGGTTCTGTACTAAGGAGCTCTGGTACTTTTGGCGGGTAATACCTATAGCCTCTAGCAACTCTTAACGTAGTCTGTATGATACACTAATTATCAAACAAGTTAATTAAAAGACAGTTGAAGAATCACTTTAGTTGTTTGTATTTTCTAAAACGAATACGAGGTGTGTTCAGAAAATAACGAGAATTTTAAAATTTCGCGGGCTTGGAGAGTCCGATTGTGAAACATTTTTTTTTATTATGTTGGTATACATGCCGTTGAAGTATGATAAAACTTTCAGCTGTTTTCATTGTTGATTTTGTCTGTGACAGCCACTAAGGTTAGACGTGTTTTTATGAACTCGGCGATTTTCGTTTGTTAAAAGACATGGATCAAAGACTTTGTATCAAATTTTGCGTAAGAGATGGAATAAAGTATAACAAAGTGTGTGAAATGTTAACAAAGGCCTATGGTGAGTCTGCTATGAGTAAAGCAAGAGTTTACGAGTGGTATAAGCGTTTCCAAGAAGGCCGTGAAGACGTTGAAGATGACGAACGCCCTGGACGCCCCAGCACACCAACAACCGATGAAAACGTGGAAAAAGTGAAAGAAATGGTTACGAACAATCGTCGAATCACAATTAGAGAGGTCGCTGATGATGTTGGCATATTGATTTGATCATGTCATGACATTGTTTCCAGTGTTTTGTGTATGAAACGCGTGGCAGCAAAATTCGTTCCGAAATTGTTGAATTTTGAACAAAAACAGCGGCGAATGGAAGTTGCTCAGGAGTCACTAAATGAAGTCAACGACGATGGAGAATTACTGAAACGTATTATAACAGGTGACGAAACATGGGTTTACGGATATGACGTCGAAACTAAGGCTCAGTCATCCTAGTGGAGGCATTCTCGCTCGCCAAGACCGAAAAAGCTCGACAAGTGCGGTCGAACGTGAAGGTTATGCTCACTGTGTTCTTCGATATTAATGGCATAGTGCATCATGAATTCCTGCCACTAGGTGAAACGGTCAATAAGGAGGACTAGCTACAAGTTCAACGCCGTTTGCGTGAAGCAATTCGAAAAAAACGCCCGGATCTGTGGAAAAACAATTCATAGCTTTTGCACCACGATAATGCACCAGCTCACACTTCATTGCTTGTTCTTGAATTTTTGGCCAAAAACAGTACTGTAACGATGCCCCAGCCTCCATATTCGCCAGACATGCTCCGTGTGACGTTTTCCTATTTCCAAAAATAAAGTGAACCTTAAAGGGCCGTCGTTTTACAGCCGTAGATGACATTAAAAGCGCATCGCTGAAAAAACTAAAGGTTATCTGAAAGAATGAGTTTTAGAAGTGTTTCTAGGATTGGAAGAAGCGCTGGCAAGAGTGCATAATCTCTAATTGGGACTATTTTGAAGGCGACGACATCAATGTAGAAGAATAAATAAATATTTTGTTCAAAAAGTTAAAATTCTCGTTACTTTCTGAAAACACCTCGTATATTAACAATTAAAATGCAATAATAATGATTTATAGAGAATAAGCACAGTAAAGAATAGAAATGAAGATAGAGTCAGTTGAAATAGTATTATCAAAGGAACAGCAAGAAGCGATATTACCTGTTTAGGTACACATTATTTCCACCCCCGCGTCAACATATCTTATAATCTTTTCTTTGTATATTTGATCTTATGTTTTTAATATTTATGTTGTACATATTTTATAGCTTAAATGTGTAAATTATTCAAATGAATCTTAGTGTGTCCTTGGAAAAAAATTTTGAATAACAAATCCGAAAATTAAAAAAATTGTTTTTGGCTTAGCTATTGCAAAGGCGGCATAATTTATTGAGTTAAAACTAATTTATTTGACAAAATATCTTAATAAACTAGGTTCCGGACGTTCGGATTCCTTCGCAGCCCCACTTCAAACGGTGGCCGCCGAAGGTCATAAGCATAATTGAGTTAACAAATTTCCAACGGTTTCAAACATGTACCCACGCTGTACTAAAATGCCGAACCGTCGTAAAACCTGAGTTTATTGGGCAATAAAAATTCCCAGAATTTGTTTACATACGCCCACGTCGACCGTTGTCTGCGGCATGCGGCATGCAGTCGAGGAAACTGTGGTCACAACACAACAAGCCTCTCACAATGAGTTAGGCGTTGGCTTGTCGCCAGCCGGCACAATGACAGCCGCCCCGGCGAACGATATATTCACACATTTTCGGAAATACTCAGCTGTCCATGTCGGAGAAGGTTCTATTGTCAGTTTCTTTTCATTGCCGGGTTGAATGGCGAGGCGTGACTATGAACGAAACTGGGTACTTTTAATAAAAATAAAACTTCGTTATTGTATCTCCCAGAACAGAATGCGGCATTGCGCAAGACAATAGGACACATGTGGGAATGGTAACATACGTGTGTTGAAGTGGGCACACGATATGCGAGACCGCACGTAACAGGTTGGCCAGTTTCCTTTCCTCAAGCCGCACCTTTATTGGATCCGTATTTCTCTCGGAACAGATGTTGGGTGACTATCGTAAGAAAAACAAAAACTAAGACTACAATGCAGGTGCTTAAATGGGAAGAGGTCGTACGATACGACAATATCCGATGACACCCGAACACGGACAGGTCGGCCGTCAAACATGTTTTGTTTCCGATCCGATGTTTTATCGGGATGTCAGGAAAATTGACATTGTTGATTGATTTTGTGACGAATGAGCTGCGTGTAGCAAAAACTGAACAAAGCCTACGTAACTGGGTCGTGCGTTTAGTAAAAAAATGCACTTTGAGTTCGTCTATCAGACCTAAAAGAATCTATTAACGTATTATACAAAAGACACCCATACCGTAAAAGATTTATTGTGCGTGACAGTTCTGTTCTTATCATCATTTTTGATTTTTTTTTTTTGTGTTTAACGTCCGACTATTGTGCACACGGGCTAATGCAGACGATGGGATGATTTATAGCGTATGAAAATGCCAAGCTCTGGCCAGGAATCGAACCCGGGTCCTCGTGGTGAAAGCCCAGTACGCTATCAACTAGGCTACCGAGGCGGCTACATCATCATTTTTGAAGTAAAAACTTCTTTAGCGACGTTGGGCAATTTTTGGATGGGCAAAAAGCATTGAATTCGCGTCATATTTTATAGCGACACCGTCACCGCTACCATGAGATATATAATGTATATATGTGTATATATAAATAGTATAGGACGACATTTAAATAGATTCGAATCAAAATTGTTCGTTTCTTACTTTAGCTACCGTAAACCTATTGTATCAGTTTTAGAAATTGACGATGATGGTGGCAGTGATGGTGGTGAAAGGGTTGTTGAAATTATGGATGAAAGTTGATTTTTCTGAAGTGTAAACCTTTTTGTGTAAAATAATTGCGATAACTGTGTACGATAACGCAATAAATGAATATTGTGTTTTATCATATAAATGGCAGTACTTTCTGCTGGTAAATAAAACAATTCGTGCGAAATTATTCCCTAAACATTCCAAAACATTCAAAAATGCACAACGTGTTTGTTCAAGTTTTCACTTCTGTCGGCACTCCCGGAGTGCAGCCCGCAGTTTTTTTCAAGTTTTCACTTCTGTCGGCACTCCCGGAGTGCAGCCCGCAGTTTTTTTCAAGTTTTCACTTCTGTCGGCACTCCCGGAGTGCAGCCCGCAGTTTTTTTCAAGTTTTTACTTCTGTCGGCACTCCCGGAGTGCAGCCCGCAGTTTTTTTTCAAGTTTTCACTTCTGTCGGCACTCCCGGAGTGCAGCCCGCAGTTTTTTCAAGTTTTCACTTCTGTCGGCACTCCCGGAGTGCAGCCCGCAGTTTTTTCAAGTTTTCACTTCTGTCGGCACTCCCGGAGTGCAGCCCGTTTTTTTCAAGTTTTCACTTCTGTCGGCACTCCCGGAGTGCAGCCCGTTTTTTCAAGTTTTCACTTCTGTCGGCACTCCCGGAGTGCAGCCCGTTTTTTTCAAGTTTTCACTTCTGTCGGCACTCCCGGAGTGCAGCCCGTTTTTTCTTCAAATTTTTACTTCTGTCGGCACTCCCGGAGTGCAGCCCGTTTTTTTTCAAATTTTCACTTCTGTCGGCACTCCTGGAGTGCAGCCTGTTTTTTTTTCAAGTTTTCACTTCTGTCGGCACTCCCGGAGTGCAGCCCGCAGTTTTTTTCAAGTTTTCACTTTTGTCGGCACTCCCGGAGTGCAGCCCATTTTTTAAATTTCTTTTTGACATCTTGTCGTTAGCTCACATCCGAATTTTCTGGATAAATAATTGATTTTCAGAAAGTTTGTGTACTAAAAGATAAGCAAATGGTAATTTTAACATTTGAATTACACATAAGCACATAAGCACATTAAGTTAATGAGACTTAATTAATTGTCTTTCAACTGCACTTCACCGAGTACTGTACAATTTTCTGCTCAGCAATGTTGGCATCACTGATAATAACGTAACAGATAATTAGTGCTGTTACAGTGCGAACTACAACTGTTTCAGATGTTAAAATCAGCTGTTTTGTACGATAAACCAGGTTGTGCAATCCATTCGGCGTTATTTATTTCTTAATAGGCCGTAATTTTTCAATATTTATTGGCTTTCAACATCTTTATCTTGGTTATTTAAGGTCGCCTATTAATCTATTATCGTGTTTTAATTTTTGTGTAGTAATATTTTGTTATCGAAATTCGTCATTTAGATATCGGACCAACTGAAACAATCGATTGATTGGTGTCGCGTTAGGAAAATCGTGCACAAACGTTTTTCCTTGTGGAACAATAGTGAAGCCTGTTTTCGTCTCCCTCCCCTACATGAAATATAGAACATTAACGGTGTACAAACACTGGATAAACTTTCTTTCAATGAACCGGTCCTGAAACACACAGATAAAACAAATAGCTCGGTTGGGTTTCTGTCCTAAAAACCTATTCGAGACAACCATCCAAATTTACTGTACAATTTTTGTACAAATTTGTGTCGTCTATGAAGATGCTCAACTCATATAACCGTGTATTTTACATTAGGATACATGTATGAGATATAAGTTAAATTGACAAATGGTGTTGTATCACATGCAAATGCTCACACAAATTGTACGAGCAGATTTACTCGCGAATTATCCATCTACATCTCATACGCGTGTTCATACATGTATCCTAATGTAAACGCACTATTACTTTAACAAATTTGCCGATTTTCTGTTCTTTAACATATTGCTCTAGGAAATTGTTCTTGTGTGTGTGTGTGTGTGTGTGTGTGTGTGTGTCGGTGTGTTAGTGTGGTGTGTGTTTTGGTGTGTGTGCTGTGTTGGTGTGTTAGTGTGGTGTGTGTGTGTGTGTGTGTGTGTTGGTGTGTTGGTGTGTTAGTGTGGTGTGTGTGTGTGTGTGTGTTTGTTGGTGTGTTAGTGTGGAGTGTGTGTGTTTTGGTGTGTGTGCTGTGTGTGTGTGTGTGTGTGTGTGTGTGTGTGTGTGTGTGTGTGTGTGTGTGTGTGTGTGTGTGTGTGTGTTGGTGTGTTAGTGTGGTGTGTGTGTGTGTGTGTGTGTGTGTGTGTGTGTGTGTGTGTGTGTGTGTGTGTGTTTTGGTGTGTGTGTGTGTGTGTGTGTGTGTGTGTGTGTGTGTGTGTGTGTGTGTGTGTGTGTTGTTGGTGTGTTAGTGTGGAGTGTGTGTGTTTTTGTGTGTGTGTGCTGTGTGTGTGTGTGTGTGTGTGTGTGTGTGTGTGTGTGTGTGTGTGTGTGTGTGTGTGTGTGTGTGTGTGTGTTGGTGTGTGTGTGTGTATCTGTGTGTGTTTTGGTGTGTGTGCTGTGTGTGTGTGTGTGTGTGTGTGTGTGTGTGTGTGTGTGTGTGTGTGTGTGTGTGTGTGTGTGTGTGTGTGTGTGTGTGTGTGTGTGTGTGTGTGTGTGCGTGTGTGTGTGTGTGTGTGTGTGTGTGTGTGTGTGTGTGTGTGTGTGTGTGTGTGTGTGTGCGCGCGCGCTCACGTGCGTGCGTATGTGTGATATCGAGCAAAATCCGTAAAATAGTTTCAAAATTCGCAGTTTTTTCTTAAAATCTGGGTTTACCATCATAATCAACATTTAAATACTAATAGGCCCTATGCATATTTTAATTCTGATTATGGTGATGAAATTGGATTTTCGAAACAAAAGTATGGAATAAAAAGTTTTTACAGCGGTCAGGGTTCACTTTCGTATTTTTATTGTAGTAAAAACAATATATATACATATATATATATATATATATATATATATATTATATATATATATATTTGCATATTAAAGTGTTTGTGTATATTATGTTATTAAAAGGGATTATTGACGTATATCAATATGTAGAGAATTACAAAAATATTTATGTTGTGAAAATAATTTCGAAGTAAGGTTTTGTGCCTCAACAATTTTTCTAAACAACGCCTCAAAACCCATCAAGCGACTCGTTCGACGCTTCCATTGTAAACATTGGACTTCGAGAAACACTGCCCTAACTGTTAACCAGAAGAGCAAACTAATGACCATAAATCGCCTCACGCACGCGCACGCACGCCGGATGAAAATAAAGACGAGTGTTTGTGCGAACCATATACTACAATATTAATCTTATCACAAGTCGTTGTCAGTTTTATGTGTTCTATTCCAAGCAGTAGGATGTCTTGATTATGTAATGGCGCTTGTAGCTTGCCCTTCAAGATTTATCACGAGCGATACGGCTTTATGTCTTTCATCCCACTATTGATGGCTTCGAACGCAATTTCCCTAAACCAGTCTTGTTAGCCAATCGAATTACACATGAGTAGTGTGTTCTGACACATGAGTAGTGTGTTCTGACACATGAGTAGTGTGTGTGTTCTGACACATGAGTAGTGTGTTCTGACACATGAGTAGTGTGTTCTGACACATGAGTAGTGTGTTCTGACACATGAGTAGTGTGTGTGTTCTGACACATGAGTAGTGTGTTCTGACACATGAGTAGTGTGTTCTGACACATGAGTAGTGTGTTCTGACACATGAGTAGTGTGTGTGTTCTGACACATGAGTAGTGTGTTCTGACACATGAGTAGTGTGTTCTGACACATGAGTAGTGTGTTCTGACACATGAGTAGTGTGTTCTGACACATGAGTAGTGCGTTCTGACACATGAGTAGTGCGTTCTGACACATGAGTAGTGTGTGTGTTCTGACACATGAGTAGTGTGTTCTGACACATGAGTAGTGTGTTCTGACACATGAGTAGTGTGTTCTGACACATGAGTAGTGTGTTCTGACACATGAGTAGTGCGTTCTGACACATGAGTAGTGCGTTCTGACACATGAGTAGTGTGTGTGTTCTGACACATGAGTAGTGTGTTCTGACACATGAGTAGTGTGTGTGTTCTGACACATGAGTAGTGTGTTCTGACACATGAGTAGTGTGTTCTGACACATGAGTAGTGTGTTCTGACACATGAGTAGTGTGTTCTGACACATGAGTAGTGTGTGTGTTCTGACACATGAGTAGTGTGTTCTGACACATGAATAGTGTGTTCTGACACATGAGTAGTGTGTTCTGACACATGAGTAGTGTGTTCTGACACATGAGTAGTGCGTTCTGACACATGAGTAGTGTGTGTGTTCTGACACATGAGTAGTGTGTTCTGACACATGAGTAGTGTGTTCTGACACATGAGTAGTGTGTTCTGACACATGAATAGTGTGTTCTGACACATGAGTAGTGTGTTCTGACACATGAGTAGTGTGTTCTGACACATGAGTAGCGTGTTCTGACACATGAGTAGTGCGTTCTGACACATGAGTAGTGCGTTCTGACACATGAGCGTTCTGACACATGAGTAGTGCGTTCTGACACATGAGTAGTGCGTTCTGACACATGAGTAGTGCGTTCTGACACATGAGTAGTGCGTTCTGACACATGAGTAGTGCGTTCTGACGCATGAGTAGTGTGTTCTGACGCATGAGTAGTGTGTTCTGACGCATGAGTAGTGTGTTCTGACGCATGAGTAGTGTGTTCTGACGCATGAGTAGTGTGTTCTGACGCATGAGTAGTGTGTTCTGACGCATGAGTAGTGTGTTCTGACGCATGAGTAGTGTGTTCTGACACATGAGTAGTGTGTTCTGACACATGAGTAGTGTGTTCTGACACATGAGTAGTGTGTTCTAGTTAATGCGTACGTCTTCGTCTCCCATTTGTGAAGTAATTATCTGTCTAAGGATTTGTTTCTTATGGTTTTCTTAACCTTAAAGTATGAGTAAAATTGAAGGTTCTGTAAGTTTTCCGATGGTACGCTGTTTAATGCGTATATCTTCGTCTACTTAGGAAGCAAATATCTGTCAAAGGACTTGTTCCAATTGGTTTTTTCTTCACCTAGAAGACGAGTAAAATTAAAGGTTTCCGAATTTACGATGTTTCGAATTCTGTTTATAAGTGAATAGTATTTATTTTATGTAAAAAAATATATACATTACAGTGTTATTGTTATTTATTAGCCTTTAGCTTAAAATGTGACATTTTTTTAGAAACCAATTTAATCAAAATTTTAATTATTAATATATAAACTATATTTATGCTGTTTTAAAGGGTGTGCCGTTATTATGAGGTACAAAGCAGAAGCAATCATCTTTTGCAAATTATTTTAAGAAACTCGTTACCACTAAATTTGAAAAAGAACTTCTGAGACGGCGTGTTACGTATTGCATGTCCCGCTCGCTGCTTTATGGGCAGTAAAGAAGGCTCTTAAAAGTAATTCCCTATTGTCAGATACCCTGTCCTACTTAAGTCACTGTAAATAATGAATACAGAATCTATAGATGGATGAATATAGATTCTGTATTCATTGGTGTAACCAATTATGTGATATTTCTGTTTTTCGTCTATAGTTCCGCTATACGTTATGTTTATATACGCTAGAGCAGATATGAGTAGAAATTTATTTACACACTTCACATTCACTTTACACACTTTTAACAAGTACAGTAGTACCTCGCGATACGATGGGTTCAAGATACGAAGTGGAATATCGCAAATATTCGTGCTCGCGAAACGATACGTTTTTCGCGATACGATCCCAATATCTCTTGCCGCTTGAAATTGTTTTGAAGTTGGCGCGCTACGGGCAAACCTCACGCGTCACTAGTCCCTCGACAAGTCTTCAACTGTGATGAAACGTGGCTTTTCTGGAAGAAAATGCCCCGTCGTACATACATCACAGAAGAAAAGAAACTTCCTGGACACAAACCCACGAAGGATAGGCTTACTCTTGCCCTATGTGCGAATGCCAGTGGGGATTTAAAAATAAAACCCCTATTAGTATACCACTCAGAAAATCCTCGTGCCTTCAAGGCACATAATGTGTCGAAGGTTAAGCTCGCCGTCTTTTGGACGTCCAACGCCAAAGCCTGGGTCACGAGGTTTTTATTTGTTGAGTGGGTTAATTGCGGTTAAACGTGGTATAAATGTTTATTGTGTGTATGTGATACTTAATATACTATTTTGTGACTAATTATTATTACGTATAGACGATTTTGGTGTTTATATATGGGGCGTTGCACGAATTAATTAAATTACATAAGATTACATTGTTCTTTCTTCTTTTCGTTTCACCCTCTTTGGGGTACGCTGAATCGATCATTTCTTGCGCGCTGTACTTTTCTTTGTTCCCAGTATCTCTTCATTCTTTCCGATCTTCTTTTCCTCTCCTCTTCCGAAATGATAGGTTTAGGTCTTATTTTGGTTTTATCTTGGAATCTTATTCTTTCGTCCTTGGTACTTATCTTAGCAGTTTGGTCAAGCAGTGAATTTTCTGTAATTTTTAATTCTATTAGGTCTTTTTCAATTTCTTTAAACCAGTTCGGTTTTGTTTTACGATTATGGAAAAAATCAAACACCTGTTTCGTCAATCTATTGGAATTCATTCTAAGAAGATGGCCGTAAAAATTTATTCTCCTTTTTCTCATAGTATCTGACAGTTTTTCAATTTTCTTATAGAGAGCTTCATTTCTTTTATATACTACCTTATTATCCTGAAATTTTGTTCCTATAATTTTTCTTAAGATTTTCCTTTCCGTTATTTCAAGCTTTTCTATCTGGCCTATGCGATTCATGGTTAATGTTTCTGCTGCGTACAGTGCTTCCGGCTTGATCACTGTTTTATAATGTTTAATTTTGGCCCCCCATGAAAGGGATTTCTTATTGTATGTTTCTTTCGTCAATTGGAAGGCCAATTCAAGTTTGTTTTTCCTGGATTCCATTGCCTTGCCTTCATCTGCATTCCAACTAATCCATTCACCAAGATATTTGAACTCTTTTACAATTTCTATTTTCTGTTCTTGGATTTTAAGGTATTTATTTGGGTATTTGTTGTTTGTCATGATTTTGGTCTTTTCAAAAGATATGTTTAGACCTATTTTAGCTGCTTGTTTCTTCAATTCGAGAATCTGCTCCCTTGCTTCCTCCATTGTTTCAGCAAACAAGGCCGTATCATCTGCAAATGCAATACAGTTAATTCTGAGATTCTTCTTTTTGTAACCCAATCCTATTCCACTTTTTATATTTTTCTTCCATTCCCGATTACATTGTTCATTATATGATTTTTTTACAATACGATCCCGGTCCAGGAACGGATTAAGATCGTATCGCGAGGTACCACTGTAATTACAAACAAAACGACACAACAGTTATGTTCACAAATAATGTTTAAATTACGACTCGTCCTACGTCACTGGGCTCAGGTGGCTTCTGAGTAGAGTGTTCACAGCATTCTTTCGTGGAATAGAGTTACGGTGATTAGACGTTCTTTTTACCAAGTTCCAGGAAGCCAGAGATATTTCCATAACCTTTCACAACCGTTGGGACCTGCTATTTAAATTCTTCAAACGCACGATTTAACACTTTGCTATGCTTATTTTTGTGCTCTTGCTCTTTTTGTATCTTAGCTCTGTTAGAAGAGAACACTTAATTCATGCCATAGACATATCAAAAACAGGCCTACATCGCTATATCTAGTAAGTTCTAATCACGGGTAATGTCGACTGTGGGCCACATAAAAACGACAGAATAAATAAAAACGGGAACATTAAAAATGTAAAGAGCGAAATGGTCGCTTTTGGGCCGTTGACCTGGCTTGCTTAATCGACTGATCTTTTTCTTCAAAAAGCAATCCATATTACACTTACATACGAGGTGTGTTCAGAAAGTAATTGTTATAATACGTTTCAGTAATTCTGCATCGTCGTTGACTTCATTTAGTGACTCCTGAGCAACATCCATTCGCCGCTGTTTTTGTTCAAAATTCAACAGTTTTGAAACGAATTTTGCTGCCACGCGTTTCGTACACATAACATTGGAAACAATGTCATGACACGATCCAATCGATATGCCAACATCATCAGCGACCTCTAATTGTGATTCGGCGATTGTTCATAACCATTTCTTTCATTTTTTCCACGTTTTCATCGGTTGTTGATGTGCTGGGGCGTCCAGGGCGTTCAACGTCTTCACGACCTTCTTGGAAACGCTTATACCACTCGTAAACTCTTCCTTCACTCATAACTGATTCACCGAAGGCCATTGTTAACATTTCACACACTTTGTTACACTTTATTCCATTTTTTTACGCAAAATTTGATAAAAATTCTTTGATCCATTTCTTTTAACAAACGAAAATCTCCGAGCTCACAAAAACACGTCTAACCTTAGTGGCTGTCACAAAGTCAACAATGAAAACAGCTGAAAGTTTTATCATACTTGAAGGGCATGTATACCAAAATAAAAAAAAATGTTTGACAATCGGACTCTTCAAGCCCGCGAAATTTAAAAATTCTCGTTACTTTCTGAACACACCTCGTATATTTTCATCCCTTTTTTTCGTATCATGAATCAACTAATATACCTTGTACGTGTCGAATAAACAGAAACAGTCATCCCAAACAACTGTCAGTGCAAGTAGGAAAAGCAAACATGGACGTAGAATATTGAAAACAGCAAACTGGAAACAAACAATCGATTATGCAATTATAACTGATCCAGACTGAGTTGACAAAGCTCTCGAAGTGTGTGTATTTATCGTCAACAAACAAAACGTAAATAGAACAGAACAGATCCGACGAGACGATAGGCATTGTATGGATTAACAGCTCAATGGCGTTTATTTGCAGAAAATTAAAAGTGAACAAAATATCCAGTTATGGATTCCATCCGGGGACCATGAAATGTACACGTATCCTGACCTCTAGAACATGTTATTAGATGTTAAAAATTCTGAAGTTGTCCAGTTTGATTCAAAGCCTGAACATTGATTAAGTAATTACACTTGATGAACTTGTTACTCAGCAAAATCTGTACATCCGTTTTAAAATGGCGACTTTCCAAAATTTGAAAAATAACGAAGCTAAATGTTTTTTCCTTTCTTTTAGAAAGTCTGATTTCAATCATAGTAATACGTGTTAAAAGTTGTTTTTACATTTATCAAAAAAAAAACTACGTCTACTTTATATTTTAAGAGAGCACTAATTTTGGCGAAAAATCTTAAACGTAAATAATACTACGCAAAACGTATTTGGCTTCACTGAATATTTGGATATAAAAACAATGATTAAAACAAGAATTTTTGAAAAAACGATTCAAATAATTTTCGTGTAAAATTTGTTTTAAATATTTTTAATGTTTACCTACGTTACTATAACATCCTCTTAATGTGCGAATATACTCTGTTGCACAAAGCTGGAGACCGATTTCGATGAAATTTAGTGGAAATAAATCAATTTTTTTCCTGTAAAAACTATTAGAAATAGTTTTTTAAACCGATTTCTTTAACGATTTTGATCAAATATTTAGTTTTACAAATGGTAGTTTGGGTAATTACCCAAACAAAACGCATATGAACTCATATATCCCCGGTTTGGGAGTCGTATTATGAATAATTATAACTTAAAAGATTGTCGGCCATATTGAATCAACTCCCTATAAGACGATCAGTTCAACGATACAATTAACGTCCTCATTTTTTAAGGTAAAATTGTATTTGCTATCTCATTTTAAAGGTGTATGTGGGAATGTGCATTTTATAATTTTTGCTTCTGAAGATACAGAAGTAAAAATTATAAAGCGAAACATATTGGCAACATTTAAAAAACGCTGGCCGGATTCCCACATACAAGACTTTTAAATTTTTTAAAGCTTCAACCATAACTTTTTTTTAAAAAAGTTACGAAGTAATCTGTATCATTAAGCCTTTTACAGGGCGGGGCTAAATGTGGCGGGGCTCAACGCGGCGGGGATCAACGTGGCGGGGCTCAATGTGGCGGGGCTCAATGCGGCGGGGCTCAATGTGGCGGGGCTCAATGCGGCGGGGATCAACGTGGCGGGGTTCAATGTGGCGGGGCTAAATGTGGCGGGGCTCAATGCGGCGGGGCTCAACGTGGCGGGGCTCAATGTGGCGGGGCTCAATGCGGCGGGGCTCAATGCGGCGGGGCTCAATGTGGCGGGTCTCAATGCGGCGGGGCTCAATGTGGCGGGGCTCAATGCGGCGGGGCTCAATGTGGCGGGGCTCAATGCGGCGGGGCTCAATGGCGGGGCTCAATGCGGCGGGGCTCAATGCGGCGGGGCTCAATGCGGCGGGGCTCAATGCGGCGGGGCTCAATGCGGCGGGGCTCAACGCGGCGGGGCTCAATGCGGCGGGGCTCAATGCGGCGGGGCTCAATGCGGCGGGGCTCAACGCGGCGGGGCTCAATGCCGCCGACAGGATCACAGATTCTTAAATCAGTGATTCAATATTTCTTATTTACGTTTCGAGATTAATTTGTTTTTCTTTAACGTTCGACTATTGTGCACACTTGGGCTAATGCAGACGATGGGATGATTTATAGCGTATGAAAAATGCCAAGCCCTGGCCGGGAATCGAACCCGGGTCTTCGGGGTGCAAGCCCAGTACGCTATCAACTAGGCCACCGAGGCGGCTTTCGAGATTAAAACAAACGGACTAAACTGTGGTCTGGGTTTATGTATTTTTTCTATTTACTCCTGTATAGTTATGAATCTCCATATAAGACCAAAGTATGATGGCCAGTTTTGAGAATTGTTCTAAGATTTCAGTTTTTTCCGTAGTTGCCAAACCAGATCTTCTGGGCACGTATCGACCCATACGATTTTTTAAAATACTTTGTGAACTAGTACATTTGAGTTAATTTTTATCAAAACCGTTAGAGTAGATGTATAGAAAATTCTATTACACACGCGCGCGCGCGCGCACGCACACACACACACGCTGCACACACACACACACACACACACACACACACACACACACACACACACACACACACACACACACACACACACACACACACACACACACACACACACACACACACACACACACACACACACACACACACACACACACACACACACACACACACACACACACACACTGCACACACACACACACACACACTGCACACACACACACGCGCGCACACACGCACACAACACACACACTCACACGCTGCACAAACACAAGCACACACACACACACACACACACACTCGCGCTGCACACACACACACACACACACACACACACACACACACACACACACACACACACACACACACACACACACACACACACACACACACACACACACACACACACACACACACACACACACACACACACACACACACACACACACACACACACACACACACACACACACACACGCTGCACAAACACAGAGAGAGAGGGGGAGGGAAGGGAGAGAGAGAGAGAGAGAGAGAGAGAGAGAGAGAGAGAGAGAGAGAGAGAGAAGATATGGAAACATAAATATAGCTTAGCCGACATTTCACCCCTTTGCAATTGATTTTCTTTCTTGCTGAACGAATTATAAGGAAAGTAAGCTGATCGTGAAAAAATGACATCATTTGTTTATTTTTTTATGAGAAAAAGGAAGAAAAAAGAAATCCAAATTGTCGACTATATAATAAAATATGCTACTACTTCGTAATATGACGCATCAGTATCTTTTAATCGTAACAAAACAATTCATGTAATTACCAAATATTGTACAAAATTAAATTTTAAAATTTGAATTCCAGGTTATTCCCAGCTTATTCAACCGAAAACAAAACAAAAATGGAGTGAAATCTAAATTATTATCATATAGGCACCGAACTGAATTGTTAAACAATGGAATCATACAACAGTAATTGTTACAATTTACAAAGAGGCTTATCTTGGATCACAACGTAGGCACGCGTGGAAATTAAACAACCGGGTTTAGTAAATTAAAGGGGAACGGAAATATCCCCCCAGCGCGGAAATGTTCTCGCTAAGCCCACCCTCGCCGCGGAAACACAAAATATTTACTTTTCCTTTAGAAAATGTATTCCAGGTTATTAAATATGTTTTATGTAGGGGTGGGGAACACTGGATTTAGGTTTTATGAAAGTAATGGTTTTTACTAAGTACCCCCGAAAAAAGAATAGCCTACTTGGTCATGTATTTCGAAACATTTACACAGCAGACTGTAATGTATCGTTTTGAAAACAGTTATTACGCGAGAAAAGTGTTTGATGTAAATAAAACTTTAATACTTCTTACTTGTAAACGATGTGTAATTCCGTTCGAATATGGGAAAAAAGAAATTAATGAATTATTTTTTTGAAAATTTATAGAGATGTTGAAATTATTTATTCTTTGGTTCATAAAATGAATATAGCTATTAATCAATCATGTTTGAAGATAAGCTAAAAGATTATTCGTTTTTTGGGGGGGGGGTTAGGCCCACACTGGAGCACATTCAGTCATTAGTGAGGTCTCATCTTCTTGGCGCGTTGTTGGTTTGGCCAAACGGTACATTCCGGACATGTAACGACATACATTTTGTCGATAACGCACGTATCTTTGGCCAAACCAAATTTCATCGTACGTATTTTAATCGTGTAATTGTGTTCAGTATTTGTGACGTTTGTTTTGTTTGACTGTGACGACCCCGACAGAGGGATTTAACATTTTGTATCACGGCCTGAAGATGAAACGATAGAGTTTCGAAACCGCTGTAGCCTTTCGAACTGATCTATCTGTCAGTGAGTAGATAGATCACTGACGGGAAGAATAGGTCATAATCCTAATTACTTAAATACGTGGTCCGGTGGCTATGTTGCAATAAAGAAAATTAAAATTATTGTAAAATCACATTTAAAAAAATAATTATAATATAATGTTATCCTCGCTAGCACTCCACACAAAAGCTACCATGGAGGGTATTTTGAAGGAAGAACGCAAAATCTTGAGGAAGATCCTTGGCCCAAGATTAACAGAAGATGGATACAGGTTGCACTCCCGGAAGACCACAGAGAAGATATCGAACCTGGCAGCAGATATCAGAAGAAGGAGGCTTCGGTTCTATGGACACATCAGTAGACTCCCAACAACGAGACTTGCCAACAGAATCCTTAAGTATAGCCTATACAAGGTGTCAAAGCAACAACGTCGTGGATCGCACAAGTCAGAGTAGACCTACATGACGCAGAAATAGACTCAACAGATGTTGAAGATAGACACGCATACAGGAGAAAGATGCTCGGTTGGAAGGTCGCAGAGAATGAAATCCCAAAGAGAGCAGGGGTAAAATGGACGGAGGAGCGGAAGAGGATCCATGGGGACAGGATGAGGGAGGTGTGGAGGATTAGAAGGAACAAGACATGAGTCGGAGTGCTTTGCGTGATCCAACAGGGTCTATGCGCAGATAATAATAATAATAATGTTATCCTGTACTATACTTTTTGGAAATCGACTTCCAACATTTTAGCAAGACAGTTTTGATTATTTATTTCATTTAATGACGTAAATATTTTTTCCTTGTGTGGCTGTTTATCGAAGTCGAGAGAAATGAAATAACATCACCTGTAATTCCCCTGGCGGCGCACTCCCCCCCCACAAGCTCCGGTTATTAAAGTTAGCAGCCTACGTGCATGCATGCAGAAATACTTAAGCAATGTGTTTTCGTTCATGTTTTTAATTTTGTACGCTAGATAAATTTTATTGCGGGCGCTAGAAGAACCCAGCCGTGAGTAAGCCCATGAAAGTCATTTCTCGAGCTCAATTAATTTTTACTCCCGCGCTGGGAGCCGTTGCACCAAGAAGCCGGAGATGAGTGGGGGGGGGGAGTATTGTTCCGAGTTTGTCCACTTTTCACAGTAAATTACCTTAACAAACAACTCCCAAGGTTTATTGTTGATGAATGGTCTCAACCGTAACCGTTTCGTGCAAGATGGTAAATACCTTTTTATATATAGAGAACTATTTTTAGAACAACGCCCGGCTGTTGTGCAAAAACGCTACGTATTTTCTCACGTTCTCCCGCAACGCCCTGCTCGGAAGCTTAAGGAAGCTGTAATTTCTCAAAAACGTTTATGAGATGACGCTGAAATATTGAAGCTGTAATTTCTCAAAAACGTTTATGAGATTACGCTGAAATATCGAAGCTGTAATTTCTCAAAAACGTTTATGAGATGACGCTGAAATATTGAAGCTGTAATTTCTCAAAAACGTTTATGAGATTACGCTGAAATATCGAAGCTGTAATTTCTCAAAAACGTTTATGAGATTACGCTGAAATATCGAAGCTGTAATTTCTCAAAAACGTTTATGAGATTACGCTGAAATATTGAAGCTGTAATTTCTCAAAAACGTTTATGAGATTGCGCTGAAAAATCGAAGCTGTAATTTCTCAAAAACGTTGATGAGATTACGCTGAAATATTGAAGCTGTAATTTCTCAAAAACGTTTATGAGATTACGCTGAAATATCGAAGCTGTAATTTCTCAAAAACGTTTATGAGATTGCGCTGAAAAATCGAAGCTGTAATTTCTCAAAAACGTTGATGAGATTACGCTGAAATATTGAAGCTGTAATTTCTCAAAAACGTTTATGAGATTACGTTGAAATATTGAAGCTGTAATTTCTCAAAAACGTTTATGAGATTACGCTGAAATATCGAAGCTGTAATTTCTCAAAAACGTTTATAAGATTACGCTGAAATATTGAAGCTGTAATTTCTCAAAAACGTTTATGAGATTACGCTGAAATATTGAAGCTGTAATTTCTCAAAAACGTTTATGAGATTACGCTGAAATATTGAAGCTGTAATTTCTCAAAAACGTTTATGAGATTACGCTGAAATATTGAAGCTGTAATTTCTCAAAAACGTTTATGAGATTACGCTGAAATATTGAAGCTGTAATTTCTCAAAAACGTTTATGAGATTGCGCTGAAATATCGAAGCTGTAATTTCTCAAAAACGTTTATGAGATTGCGCTGAAATATCGAAGCTGTAATTTCTCAAAAACGTTGATGAGATTACGCTGAAATATTGAAGCTGTAATTTCTCAAAAACGTTTATGAGATTACGTTGAAATATTGAAGCTGTAATTTCTCAAAAACGTTTATGAGATTACGCTGAAATATCGAAGCTGTAATTTCTCAAAAACGTTTATGAGATTACGCTGAAATATTGAAGCTGTAATTTCTCAAAAACGTTTATGAGATTACGCTGAAATATTGAAGCTGTAATTTCTCAAAAATGTTTATGAGATTACGTTGAAATATTGAAGCTGTAATTTCTCAAAAACGTTTATGAGATTGCGCTGAAATATCGAAGCTGTAATTTCTCAAAAACGTTTATGAGATTACGCTGAAATATTGAAGCTGTAATTTCTCAAAAACGTTTATGAGATGACGCTGAAATATTGAAGCTGTAATTTCTCAAAAACGTTTATGAGATTACGTTGAAATATTGAAGCTGTAATTTCTCAAAAACGTTTATGAGATTACGCTGAAATATTGAAGCTGTAATTTCTCAAAAACGTTTATGAGATTACGCTGAAATATTGAAGCTGTAATTTCTCAAAAACGTTTATGAGATTACGTTGAAATATTGAAGCTGTAATTTCTCAAAAACGTTTATGAGATTACGCTGAAATATTGAAGCTGTAATTTCTCAAAAACGTTTATGAGATTGCGCTGAAATATCGAAGCTGTAATT
>CM040190.1:105982868-105995368 GCA_022606455.1 Callitettix versicolor | reverse complement strand
CAGCGTCAGTCTCTTCACCTAACAACAGCGTCAGTCTCTTCACCTAATAACAGTGTCAGTCTCTTCACCTAACAACAGTGTCAGTCTCTTCACATAATAACAGCGTCATTCTCTTCACTAGCAACAGCGTCAGTCTCTTCACCTAACAACAGCGTCAGTCTCTTCACCTAATAACAGTGTCAGTCTCTTCACCTAATAACAGCGTCAGTCTCTTCACTAGCAACAGCGTCAGTCTCTTCACCTAACAACAGCGTCAGTCTCTACACCTAATAACAATGTCAGTCTTTTCACCTAACATCAGTGTCAGTCTCTTCACCTAACAACAGCGTCAGTCTCTTCACCTAACAACAGCGTCATTCTCTTCACGTAGCAACAGCGTCAGTCTCTTCACCTAACAACAGCGTCAGTCTCTTCACCTAGCAATAGTGTCAGTCGCTTCACCTAGCAACAGTGTCAGTCTCTTCACGTAACAACAGTGTCAGTCTCTTTACATAACAGCAGTGTCAGTCTCTTTACATAACAGCAGTGTCAGTCTCTTCACGTAACAACAGTGTCAGTCTCTTTACATAACAGAAGTGTCAGTCTCTTCACGTAACAACAGTGTCAGTCTCTTCACCTAACAGTGCCAGTTTCTTCACTTAACAACAGTGTCAGTCTCTTCACGTAACAACAGTGTCAGTCTCTTCACTAGCAACAGCGTCAGTCTCTTCACCTAACAACAGCGTCAGTCTCTACACCTAATAACAATGTCAGTCTTTTCACCTAACATCAGTGTCAGTCTCTTCACCTAACAACAGCGTCAGTCTCTTCACCTAACAACAGCGTCATTCTCTTCACGTAGCAACAGCGTCAGTCTCTTCACGTAACAACAGCGTCAGTCTCTTCACCTAGCAATAGTGTCAGTCGCTTCACCTAGCAACAGTGTCAGTCTCTTCACGTAACAACAGTGTCAGTTTCTTCGCATAACAGCAGTGTCAGTCTCTTCACGTAACAACAGTGTCAGTCTCTTTACATAACAACAGTGTCAGTTTCTTTACATAACAGCAGTGTCAGTCTCTTCACGTAACAACAGTGTCAGTCTCTTCATCTAACAACAGTGTCAGTCTCTTCACGTAACAACAGTGTCAGTCTCTTCACGTAACAACAGTGCCAATCTCTTCACATAACAACAGTGTCAACCTCTTCACCTAAAAACAGTATCAGTCTCTTCACCTAACAACAGTGTCAACCTCTTCACCTAACAACAGTGTCAGTCTCTTCACCTAACAACAGTGTCAGTCTCTTCACCGAACAACAGTGAAGTCGATAATGGACACTTTAAAGGAAAGACGATTGGGACGATTCGGACATGAAGGAAAAACGCTTGGAAGAGTAAAGGAAAGAAATTCAGGTTATGGAAATTCCTTAATACCGTAGAGTTTTACCAAGTACAGAGTGTTCAATAAATAAGTTACAATAACTGTTGATGTCGGAATTAACGTCTGAAATCATGTCGTGGTTACAATTTAAAATTACATTGACGTATTACCTCGATACGGTAGTCTAACTGACAAATGTCAAGTTTTCTTGCCGGTCATTCTAAACTGACAGTTTTGATAGCGATCAATACTTATTCCACATACGGTTATGGGTACGGTTTACTGTATCATTTTATTCGTTTGGAAATTTGCAAAAGTATCATTAATGAACTAGAAAAGTGGTAACGTATTGTAAATATATTGTAGTTAAACACAGTGAAAGTACAAGGCCAGTGCAAAGTGCATTTAAGTCTTGACTTTTTGTTAATAGCCTACTTTATGCATACGTGGTTGTAAGACTTTGACCACACCTAAAACCGCACCTACATTGGACCTTTATTTCTCCCGGTCCGAAGTAGGACATAAAGTCCGACATCGGACGACGTCGAAAGAAAAACAATCGGCAAGATAATTGGAATATTATCTGTGCAATTGGAAAATGTACAGAAAGTTGTTAATTGATTTTTGTGCGGAGTGAGCCGCAACTGTGGTACCAGAGAACAAAATCTACCCATAAACGGGACATTAACTCATCCCCTAGCATCTGCTTATTAGTAATATTGTGTAGTAGTCTATCCACCTCCTTAAGATCTCCCCGAAATTAAGACCCATACCTTTTTTTGTAATTTTTGAAGTGAAAACTTCTTTAGCGACGTTGTGCACTTTTTTTGGAAGGGCAAAAAGCATTGAATTCGCGTCATATTTTATAGCGACACCGTCACCGCTACCATGAGATATATAATGTATATATGTGTATATATAAACAGTACAGGACGACATTTAAATAGATTCGAATCAAAATTGATCGTTTCTTACTTTAGCTACCGTAAACCTATTGTATCAGTTCTAGAAATTGGCGATGATGGTGGCAGTGATGATGGTGAAAGGGTTGTTGAAATTATGGATGAAAGTTGATTTTTCTGAAGTGTAAACTTTTTTATGTAAAATAATATTGATAATTGTGTACGATAGCGCAATAAATGAATATTGTGTTTTACCATATAAATGGCAGTACTTTCTGCTGATAAATAAAACAATTCGCGCGAAATTATTACCTAAACATGCATAACGTTATTGTTCAAGTTTTCACTTCTGTCGGCACTCTCGGAGTGCAGCCCGTTTTTTTCAAGTTTTCACTTCTGTCGGCATTCCCGGAGTGCAGCCCGTTTTTTTCAAGTTTTCACTTTTGTCGGCACTCTCGGAGTGCATCCCGTTTTTTTCAAGTTTACACTTCTGTCGGCACTCCCGGAGTGCATCCCGTTTTTTTCAAGTTTTAACTTCTGTCGGCACTCCCGGAGTGCAGCCCGTTTTCTTTCAAGTTTTCACTTCTGTCGGCACTCCCGGAGTGCAGCCCGTTTTTTTTCAAGTTTTCACTTCTGTCGGCACTCCCGGA
This sequence comes from Callitettix versicolor, assembly GCA_022606455.1. Taxonomy (NCBI): domain Eukaryota; kingdom Metazoa; phylum Arthropoda; class Insecta; order Hemiptera; family Cercopidae; genus Callitettix; species Callitettix versicolor. Next base: position 105,992,458 of record CM040190.1, on the reverse strand, counting down.
GGGCAGCCCGTTTTTTCAAGTTTTCACTTCTGTCGGCACTCCCGGAGTGCAGCCCGTTTTTTCAAGTTTTCACTTCTGTCGGCACTCCCGGAGTGCAGCCCGTTTTTTCAAGTTTTCATTTCTGTCGGCACTCCCGGAGTGCAGCCCGTTTTTTTCAAGTTTTCACTTCTGTCGGCACTCCCGGAGTGCAGCCCGTTTTTTTCAAGTTTTCACTTCTGTCGGCACTCCCGGAGTGCAGCCCGTTTTTTTCAAGTTTTCACTTCTGTCGGCACTCCCGGAGTGCAGCCCGTTTTTTTCAAGTTTTCACTTCTGTCGGCACTCCCGGAGGGCAGCCCGTTTTTTCAAGTTTTCACTTCTGTCGGCACTCCCGGAGTGCAGCCCGTTTTTATTAAAGATAACGTTGTCCTTTAGCATGTGCCAACACAAAAAATCAGTCTCCGAGTCTCTTACAGTATCCTCATAACACAACCGTTTCAAAATCGGATGTAGAATCCAATACGGATGCTGTGTAAGGTAACGTATGTTATTGCAAATCGTTGTAGACTATAATAACCAGTCGTTTTTCCAATCGTTCATTTTGAAGTTTTTTTGCTAAAAGTTTGGTTTTATGATAAACTAACTTATTCATATTTTTCTCAAATGGTGAATTTTAATAGCCAAACCATAGCCCATGAAAAAATTGTTATTTCAAATTTTACTTACGTTTCTTTATTCAGATGTCCCATATTAGGGTAAAGATGAAGGCATTTTAGGTAAATTTGAAATTAGAAAATGGGGCCGTTCAAAAACATTACGTAGGCCCCTAGTCATATTTTTTGCTAAGACACCCTCAATCAAAGTACATTAAGACGTCCTTATAAAACAGCTACAAGCTAAAAAAAAATAATGTTTTGACAATTTTAATAAACCATTAAACTGCAGTTAAAACAATTTGATTATAAAATATGTTTTCCATCATAACCTATATCAATTTTTTTTTATTATCCCTTGTAATCAAATCATACTTTCCCTCTCCTAATATGATAACTTTCAAATTTGCTACTCTAGCTTCAGTAGGCTAATCAATTTTCTTTTTTAAATTGAAAAAAATGTTTTTTCAATAGCGTCAGAATGTTTTTTTGTATATGGAAATACATATGTATCGTTTAAGTGCTTTTTCAATTTTTTTTTAGCCCTCACTGGAGCAAATTTAGTCAATTTAGGTTCTTTTGGGCTTTCAACTTTGGTTCTTTTAGGTTTTTGAGATTCTCCCAATACTTTTTCAGTCTTATAGATCTCTGTAGTCTAACTTCCTCCGAGTAAAAGGCGCTTTTTGTTCCTGCTTTAAATTTTAATCTAGTGTTTTTATCCTTAAGGATTGGTTTTTCCCTTCCTTCTTTCAGACGTTTCTCCGTTATCCCTAATTCTATTAGGTCCTGTTCCACTTCCTTAAGCCACTCATTCTTTACTTTCATCTTGAGTTGGTAATTCAGGAGTTTCTTCGTCAGTCTTTCTTCTGGTAGCCTTATTAGGTGTCCATAGAAAGCCAGTCTCCTCTTTCTAATATTATCTAACAGATGTTCATTATCCTATAATATCTATATCTATCTATAATTCGGTCTACAACGTTCTACGCCGTCTTCCGATCTCCAACCTCCACCGATCGCGGTCCCACCACAGGTCTTCTGTTAGATCCCTTTTTTTATTTCCTTTTCGACTCCCTCTCTCCAGCTCAGTCTCGGCCTTCCTCGTTTTCTTCTTCCAGGTGTTCGCCATTGCATGATTTTTTTGGGAATTCGCTCATCCAGCATTCTTTGTACATGCCCGTACCAAACCAGTTGTTTTGTTCTTATGTCCTCTACAATTGTATGCCTTACGTCCATTATCCTCCGTATACTTTCATTTTATCCTATAATACGAGTGTTGATCAAATATAAACGAGACTGATTTTTAAAAAAATTTATTGCTTACTTACAAATTTTTCTTGATACAACTTATTTTTCTACATAGTCTCCCGCACGAGTAACACATTTTTCCCACCGGATTGGAAGTTTTTTAATTCCATCTTCGTAAAAAGTTCTCGGGCGTTCATTGAGCCATTGGAGCACGAAGGTCTCCACCGCAGAATCGTCTTCGAAACGCTGGCCTCCAAGCGCCTCTTTGAGTGGCCCAAACAGGTGATAGTCGCAGGGTGATAAGTCTGGACTGTATGGGGGATGTTCCATTGGTTCCCAGCCAATTTGATCGAGTTTAAGCCTCGTAGCGTTCGCCGAATGTGGTCGGGCATTATCGTGAAGAAGAATGAAGTTTCTCGCCGGTTTAGATTTCCTTTTCCTACGAAAAGACTGTTTTTCGGCCTCTAAAACATCGCAATAATATTGTGCATTTATTGGGCGTCGTTGATGGAGGAAATCGACGTGAAAGGCGCCTTGATTGTCGAAAAATACAGTGGCCATTACCTTCCCGGCCGACGATCGTGATTTGGCCTGGAGGTTTTCTACTGCTTCCCGTCCTTCGGCGAATTCCTTGTGCCAAGCAAAAACGCGAGCTCTTGACAGGGTCCTGTCCCCGTATTGAGCCGTCAATCTACGAAAGATTTCAGTCGGATTGACCCCCTCCTTGGCCAAAAACTTAATAATAATTCTCTGCTCCACGGAAACATGCACTTCACTCTCACTCATTGTATAGTTTTATACTGAAGGGTCCGAATGGAAATGTTGCCCGTCTACGTCCGTCCCAAACCTCCCAGGCTACCTGAAACCCCACTCTTTAGAGTTCAATGTCCAACGGAAAAGTTTTTAGAAAGTCAGTCTCGTTTATATTTGATCAACCCTCGTATTTAAAATGTGCTTTATTTAAGTGCTTATTAAATGCTTTATTTAAAATGTTTTAAATAATTTGAGTGTTTGAGAGCTTGTATCTAGTTTCACATTTTTATTTTGTAATTGACACGTCAATCAAACCGATTTGCAGTGAATACTTCCGGCAGCCTGTAATAATTCCCCTCGCATTAGTTCACAGTGATTGCGGCTGTTTGTGCACTTTTAAAGTGACAACATACAAACACGCAAATGTTAGTTATTGACAAGAAATCATATCAACACTTTACCGGTGTGTCAACAGCTGTTGTTTTAATGTAATACGTGTCAAGTGATAATTTAATGGTAAATATAGAGTACACATGTCGGTGAAAACACGCCAAAGTAATCACAGGTTCCGAGCGATGATAAAGTACTGATTATAGAGTAATAGCAGAGCAGTGACAGGAAATAAGTCGATGCTATCGGAACGCTGGTAAATAAATACTTTCGCTGGAGCAAAACGAAAGCCGTCTTCCTTCTTTTAAAAGATAACGGTTTCTTGATAAATTATCCTGTATTTTTAAGAAATAAATATTAACTAATATCCTGTAATAATTTTAATAGTTTAAAAATAAAATAGGAAATAATTTTATTTCAAAACAGTCTTCCCGCAGCGAATAAGACCTACATTAACATAATGGATTCCTTCATATAAGTTAGTTTTAATTTATCCTATTCTCTCTGCCACTACTCTTAAATCACAGTCGTTGATTCGAAGCCCGAACAGACGGATCTATTATTCACAGTTATAATCACACATTAATAATAATTTATAAATAAAAGTTTATAGTTCTTTTACAGTTAATTCGAAATGTATTAATTTACAAAAGTTTTCATTAAAACTTAGCCGCCTCGGTGGCCTAGTTGATAGCCTAGTTGATATTCCCGCGGGCTTGGCTGGGCTTTCACCCCATCGAGCCCACCCGTCGGTTCGATTCCAACGCCAGGGCTTGGCATTTTGGACTTTCACCCCTAGGACCGGGTTCGCTATAAATCATCCCATCGTCTGCATTAGCCCAAATGTGCACAATATTCGGACGTTAAAAAAAAAAAGTTTATTAACAACGAAAGTCGCCTCGGTGGCCTAGTTGATAGCGTACTGGGCTTTCACCCCGAGGACCCGGGTTCGATTCCCGGCCAGGGCTTGGCATTTTCATACGCTATAAATCATCCCATCGTCTGCATTAGCCCAAATGTGCACAATAGTCGGACGTTAAACATAAAAAAAAAGTTTATTAACAACGAAAGCCGTTTCGGTGGCCTAGTTGATAGCGTACTGGACTTTCACCCCGAGGACCCGGGTTCGATTCCCGGCTAGGGCTTGGCATTTTCATACGCTATAAATCATCCCATCGTCTGCATTAGCCCAAATGTGCACAATAGTCGGACGTTAAACATTAAAAAAAAGTTTATTAACAACGAAAGCCGTTTCGGTGGCCTAGTTGATAGCGTACTGGACTTTCACCCCGAGGACCCGGGTTCGATTCCCGGCCAGGGCTTGGCATTTTCATACGCTATAAATCATCCCATCGTCTGCATTAGCCCAAGTGTGCACAATATTCGGACTTTTAACACAAAAAAAAAATCATTAAAACTCACAAGTAAAAACATATGGCTCATATTATCTTCTGCAGTTCAGCCTTCTCGAGGTTACTTTAAATTTGCCAGTCACCAATATTCTTGAATTAAAAATCCATTCCTAACGTACATGTATTCCTTGTTAGGCCCAAATCTTATATTTGTTGGTTTTACTGCAGTGTAATTCTTTCAGGCTTTGTTGTGTCTTGTCACTCGTTTTGTCGCCTATTTCAAACTCAATTATTGTTTTTTTAGACACTATTTAATTTTTTGTAACCATTATTCTGCCTTCTGCATTTCATTTCTCTTTAGTCACAATTTCACTGGTTTATCTATGGCATATATTTAACCTATATCTTCTAATATTTTCAAACAAAACAAATTTTTAATAATTCTAAATATTAAACTTTAACGGGTTCGCTTTAAAAAAGTATATTTTATAAATATAAAAACATAAGTGTTAATGTGTAACGTTATTATTGCTACGCTTTTAGTGATGTAGGTAAACAGCTGTTCCTGTAATATTACTTCTGTATATCAGCTGAGGTTATGTTTATTGTAATTGTTTACAATGAGTATGAGTAACTAATTAGACATTATTGATTGTATTTCAATTGTTCATATTGAAATATTACTGTTCTTGGAAATATTGCTAAAATGATTATTATAATTAATTGAGTTTGAATTATTAACTACTCGTGGCAGTTAGCCTACATTAATTGTACACGATCAGACAGCGATTGGCTTATTAAAACTGAACACTTCGAATGTAATTGAAACGATTGCAGACGGATATTGTTTATGAAGAGAAAATATATCGATGGTTGGAATTTCAACAATAATAAATTGATTGACTTTTCTTCTATCTGAAGGAAAGCAAATACTACATCTTAAATCATAAACACATTATATTTGTCCAGTCAGCTAACATGAAACATTGTACTTTTTATAATGTCAAGCCTACACACCTTTAGACAAGGTAACAGCTTTTTACTGTAAGAAAAAAACGCTCCTATGTCCATATTACATGAACTAGTAGTTTTACATAATTACAAATTAGTAATTACTAATTTACCAATGCAATGTGGTTGCACACATTTACTTTAAACGTGATGTGTTGGTAACACTTACTTTATTTACTTACTTACTTTATTTACCACGCACATGGTAATTTACTGTGCGAATTTATTCTAAAAATAATATATTTCACAATAACAGTTCGGAAAGTCATTAGTAATGGTGGTACCGTTGCTCAAAATTTGATATATATTTTATAATTTACAAATACCCCAATAATAGTAATACCGTAATAACAAATACCCGACTAATAATACAGTAGCATCTTGTGAAGAAATATTGATTTCATTCATCTGCCTTTCTTGGAGGATGCTACTGGTTCTACTGGCCTCTAAAGGTCAGCTATAAGCTTATTGTGTTCCCCTTCGAACCCAGTGCCTCAAAAATCTTGAGTGGAATCTTGAAAATCATCGTCTGTTTGCTAAGGTCCGTAGAGTCTCCTTCTGTTTGACTCGTGTTTGAGGAATGTATGCTGCTGTTTCAGAATCCTGTCCTCACAGACAACAATTAGGTGAGATTTGTGGTAATCCCGCCTCTATTGAGGTGATTCCAGATGTGACCATATCCGGTGATCATAGCGACGACCTGTCTCGGGGCTTCCTTGTCAGTGCAGGGTATGGTTCCGAGAGAAAAAGTCTTCTCAGTCACTGACTAGGAATATGTCTTCATTATTTGACATGCTCTTCCCCAGCCCACTTCCTTACTTTACTTCTCGTAATTGTATGACTGATCCTGCACGCGTGTTCTGGACCCACAGGGCGAGCAGAGGCCTGAGCACACCGTGTTAACAGTTAGTAGGACACAGAGCTTGGCTATCCGAGAGTATTACGGATGTCCTTCTTCGGTACGCTCCATGTACACTTCAGCTGCCTATTTGTTATACCTATTTGCTAGTGACAAAACTTGGAAATAACCGTTTAAGAGAGAGTTTGAAAGGAGCCAATCCAAAGCGAGCGAAAACGTATGATTTTGAAGAGCAAATCAGAAGCGAGCACGTCAGGTTTAATGTACACGTGTTGAATAGAGGATGGGTACGAGGTGGAGATAGACAATTATAAATAGGACGGGCCATAATATTGGTGACCAGTATAGATATAGTTTTTGAAGATGGTGGTTCTCCGAAACGCGTCAACGAAAGTAGAATTGACGAAGCTAGGGAAGGAGGATCATTATACTGAACACAATTATTTAATAGTTTTGCACGATAGGTATATGAGACTAATTTTATAATATTATAACACAAGAAATGTTATAAATAAATAAGGTATAAATACTTATAAAACATTTTAAAAACGTGTTGAAACATTAACGAAAATATAGGCTACCCAGTACAATCAACATTTCAGTTAACGTGGATGGCAAACATTGCACAAGACTGATTAGAAGCTGAACAAGGAATGGTAATGTTAGAATAGAAAAGTAAACATAGAATCGAACAATGGAATGTTTTGAGTTGTTTAACAATAGCAAAAGTTAAGTATTCATCTGTGTTTTTGATAAGATAAGTCAGCCGTTGCACGCATGCTCTGTCCGTCAGGTCATTGATTTCAAAATGATTTTACCTACCCACTTGGATCAAACACCAGCGTGCACAGTGTAATCACGTATGACAACAGAGAATTAACATATTTGGGTCGTCTGTTTACAAAAACCTATCAAAGATTTAATTTGTTTATCACATTGTGCATCCTGTTGTACGTAGGATTAAATCTTTGACAATAAAGTAACAATAATACTTCGTGAAAATTTATGTTTGGAAAGAAGTACAAACATATTTGTTACTATTAACCATAAAGTCAATAGTTTAAAAAAAATTGAAACACAGATCGAACGAACAAGAACACAGAAGGAACAAATAATGTCAAAGTTGAAACAATAAGTTGAATTAATGAAAAAAAGCTGAGATATTATTTAATAATCTTTCGTAAGTTGACTTTCAAATGAACAACTCGCTATAACAACAACCATACTATTCTCTTTACATCCGTATTTTACATTTATTGATTACTAGCTATCCTCAGGCAGTAAGTATACTGTGCTTTCATTTTCTTTGTCCGTTCACCTTTCACTAATTAGCTATTTCAGCATGTACGGTCGTGTATAACAACAAAAAGGAATTGTTAATAGAAAATAGCGTCGTCTGTTTAAAGAACCTATAAAAGATTAATTAATTTGTTATCACTGTATGCATCTGTGCTTAGGATTAAATCTTTTAGAATTTAAAGTAACAATTTATATTTACTCGTGAAAATTTATATTTGGAAATAATTATTAGGTATACATTTTCAGGTGTGAGAGTTACGAGTTAAGTGTGAGAGTTACGATTTTTAAGTGTGAGAGTTACGAGTTTAAGTTTATGTTTATTAGGTATACATTTTTAAGTGTGAGAGTTACGAGTTAAGTGTGAGAGTTACGAGTTTAAGTTTAAGTTTATGTTTATTAGGTATACATTTTTGAGTGTGAGAGTTACGAGTTTTAAGTGTGAGAGTTGCGAGTTTAAGTATATGTTTATTAGGTATACATTTTTTAGTGTGAGAGTTACGAGTTTTAAGTGTGAGAGTTACGAGTTTAAGTTTATGTTTATTAGGTATACATTTTTAAGTGTGAGAGTTACGAGTTAAGTGTGAGAGTTACGAGTTTAAGTTTATGTTTATTAGGTATACATTTTTAAGTGTGAGAGTTACGAGTTTAAGTTTATGTTTATTAGGTATACATTTTTAAGTGTGAGAGTTACGAGTTTTAAGTGTGAGAGTTACGAGTTAAGTTTATGTTTATTAGGTATACAGTTTTAAGTGTGCGAGTTACGAGTTTTAAGTGTGAGAGTTACGAGTTTTAAGTGTGAGAGTTACGAGTTAAGTGTGAGAGTTACGAGTTTAAGTTTATGTTTATTAGGTATACATTTTTAAGTGTGAGAGTTACGAGTTTTAAGTGTGAGAGTTACGAGTTTAAGTTTATGTTTATTAGGAACACATTTTTAAGTGTGAGAGTTACGAGTTTTAAGTGTGAGAGTTACGAGTTAAGTGTAAGAGTTACGAGTTTAAGTTTATGTTTATTAGGTATACATTTTTAAGTGTGAGAGTTACGAGTTTAAGTTTATGTTTATTAGGAACACATTTTTAAGTGTGAGAGTTACGAGTTTAAGTTTATGTTTATTAGGTATACATTTTTAAGTGTGAGAGTTACGAGTTTAAGTTTATGTTTATTAGGTATACATTTTTAAGTGTGAGAGTTACTAGTTTTAAGTGTGAGAGTTACGAGTTTTAAGTGTGAGAGTTGCGAGTTTAAGTATATGTTTATTAGGTATACATTTTTTAGTGTGAGAGTTACGAGTTTTTTAGTGTTAGAGTTATTTTTTTGTGAGTTTATGTTTAAGTTAGGTATACGAGTTTAAGTTTATGTTTATTATTAGAGAGTTACGATAGAGTTACGAGTTTTTTATGTTTAAGTGTGAGAGTTAGTTTAGTTTATGCTTGTAAGTTACAGTTTTAAGTGTGAGTTACGAGTTACGAGTTAGTGTAAGAGTTACGAGTTTAAGTTTATGTATATTAGGTATATATTTTTAAGTGTGAGTTTTAAGTGTGAGTTTTAAGTTTTATGTTTAAGTTTATGTTTATTAGGAACACATTTTTAAGTGTGAGAGTTAGAGTTTTAAGAGTTTTTTAGTGTAAGAGTTACGAGTTTAAGTTTATGTTTAGTTACACAGTTTTTAAGTGTGAGAGTTATAAGTTTAAGTTTATGTTTATTAGGTATATATTTTTAAGTGTAGAGTTACGAGTTTTAAGTGTGAGAGTTACAAGTTAAGTGTGAGAGTTACGAGTTTAAGTTTATGTTTTTAGGTATACATTTTTAAGTGTGAGAGTTACGAGTTTTAAGTGTGAGAGTTACGAGTTTAAGTTTATGTTTATTAGGTATACATTTTTAAGTGTGAGAGTTACGAGTTTTAAGTGTGAGAGTTACGAGTTTAAGTTTATGTTTATTAGGAACACATTTTTAAGTGTGAGAGTTACGAGTTTTAAGTGTGAGAGTTTTTAGGAACACATTTTTAAGTGTGAGAGTTACGAGTTTTAAGTGTGAGAGTTACATTTTTAAGTGTGA
>CM040190.1:105945368-105972868 GCA_022606455.1 Callitettix versicolor | reverse complement strand
CGACCGTATAACACTTGAGGACAAACGCTGAACACTTCAAAATGTAGGTCAATGAATGAAAACTAGTTTAAGTTCAGTTTTAAGCGCAGGAGTTAACCTAACACAGCACCAATAGCTGTGGTCTTATAAACACCTGTCATTGTTGTTTATTAATTAGCATTTAATGATTAATACATTATTCAGATAAATAGTTGTACCTGCTTAGACAGCTGTATAAATTTAATTTAATCTTTGCTTTAAGCGGTGATCTGGAACAGTAGATTTTGATTTAAGTTGCGACATTGTTGTTGTATCAAGTATTTAGAAGGCTGTGACGATAAATTGTTAAACTAAAATTAGATTCAATATTTTTTAAATAGACTGTACTTTATTTATTTAATTAAATTGTATTAAATCTTCAAAGCAAATTTACGTTTAGCTTGTTGTTAATAAATGGTACAGAAACACTGCATGTACTTTCTTACATTTAGATTATGTATTGATCATTGTACGAATTTGAAATACCAGGAGTTTCATCATGTTCTTCAATCCTACCCATTCAGTGAAATTATTTTTACTGATGGTTCAAAACTGGAAAACAACGTCGGTTGTGCATTTTACATAACAGGCCAAACCAAGAAATATGGATTACCCTCGGTTTGTAGTGTCTTTACTGCCGAATTATTCGCCACCTTAAAGCTCTGAACTCCACCGTTGAATCCGATTTTGAGCATTATCTAGTGTGTTCCGATTCTAAAAGTGCACTGCAGGCTATACAAGACATGTATTCAATAAACCTTTTGGTTCAAGATATCTTGTGCTCCATCTATAGGCTTGAGTATACACACACACGCACGCGCGCGCGCGCGCGCGCACACACACACACACACACACACACACACACACACACACACACACACACACACACTTTATGGTAAGAACCACTTTTTGCCTAAGGAGACCTTCAAAAAAGTAATAGGCCTATACATAAAATCCATTAAAATCTTAAGATCGATTTTTCACAATCACCTTACTTTCATTGTACTTCATATAGTGAGAAAGTAAAATGGTCAACACATCAAAAACGTTCCAACACGGCGGCCAAAAATAACTTCGTCAAATTGTTGACTATCCCAGAGCTATCGGTAATTTGGAAAATCCGTCCGCAGAACATACGAAAACTTGCGGGAATGACATTTATTTTTCCCCTTCGTTATATTTTCCAGGCGAGCGAACAAACAGAGCGAGTAGAACGCTAACATAACCTAACCTCTTAGTTGCCTCTCAGGAACTTTATTACCCAACCCGTTCTGTGATGTCAAAGCGATTAAATTTTCTGCTTTAACGACGGCCCGGATTAAATAGCATGACGTCATTTTGCATTCAAACTGGCTCGCTCTATTTGTCGTGAAAGTGTCAGGTAATTGCATGGCTTCAATGAAGTAATTCGATAAGTGATCCTGCATCCTGCATCCTGTACCCTCCCATTGCAATAGAACATCTTGCATCGATTCGGTTCTGCAAATCATTTCACCATGAAAGGTGCAAGTTACAGTTTCCAATTTGAATGTGATTCGACTGTATTCAGTGTAACGCTTTAAGGATATTCTGTCGACACTCGACCTATTTTAATGATTAGGATTATATACCTATTCTTCCCGTCAGTGGTCTTTTTTTCTTTTTTTTTTTTTTATTGATTAGCTTCTACTAACATGCCTGGGGGGTATCCCCGGGCGCGTGCCCATTATACCCCCTGTATGCTGCGCTTCGCATTTTACATTTTTAACTTAATCTTAAAACAACTTATTCCTAAACTTAAACCTAACTTATATCTAATACAATCTTTGCAAAATAACCAGAACCTTCTTAAAATGCAACTGCCATTTTTGTTTCAAACTAAAGTGCCATTTTTGTTTCAAACTAAAGTGCCATTTTTGTTTCAAACTAAAGTGCCATTTTTGTTTCAAACTAAAGTGCCATTTTTGTTTCAAACTAAAGTGCCATTTTTGTTTAAAACTAAAGTGCCATTTTTGTTTCAAACTAAAGTGCCATTTTTGTTTCAAACTAAAGTGCCATTTTTGTTTCAAACTAAAGTGCCATTTTTGTTTCAAACTAAAGTGCCATTTTTGTTTCAAACTAAAGTACCATTTTTGTTTCAAACTAAAGTGCCATTTTTGTTTCAAACTAAAGTGCCATTTTTGTTTCAAACTAAAGTGCCATTTTTGTTTCAAACTAAAGTGCCATTTTTGTTTCAAACTAAAGTGCCATTTTTGTTTCAAACTAAAGTGCCATTTTTGTTTCAAACTAAAGTGCCATTTTTGTTTCAAACTAAAGTGCCATTTTGTTTCAAACTAAAGTGCCATTTTTGTTTCAAACTAAAGTGCCATTTTTGTTTCAAACTAAAGTGCCATTTGTGTTTCAAACTAAAGTGCCATTTTTGTTTCAAACTAAAGTGCCATTTTTGTTTCAAACTAAAGTGCCATTTTTGTTTCAAACTAAAGTGCCATTTTTGTTTCGAACTAAAGTGCCATTTTTGTTTCGAACTAAAGTGCCATTTTTGTTTCGAACTAAAGTGCCATTTTTGTTTCGAACTAAAGTGCCATTTTTGTTTCGAACTAAAGTGCCATTTTTGTTTCGAACTAAAGTGCCATTTTTGTTTCGAACTAAAGTGCCATTTTTGTTTCAAACTAAAGTGCCATTTTTGTTTCGAACTAAAGTGCCATTTTTGTTTCAAACTAAAGTGCCATTTTTGTTTCAAACTAAAGTGCCATTTTTGTTTCAAACAAAACCAAGTGCCAACCAGAAATATTACTCTAAATCTTAAATCTAACATCTTATCTATTATTAACAGAAAAAATATAATCACTTAATTATAAACCAAAAAGATAAATCGCATAGGCCAGATAGAAAAACTTGAAATAACGGAAAGGAAAATCTTAAGAAAAATTATAGGAACAAAATTTCAGGATAATAAGGTTGTATATATAAGAAATGAAGCTCTCTATAAGAAAATTGAAAAACTGTCAGATTCTATGAGAAAAAAGAGAATAAATTTTTACGGCCATCTTCTTAGAATGAACTCCAATAGATTGACGAAACAGGAGTTTGATTTTTTCCATAATCGTAAAACAAAACCGAACTGGTTTAAAGAAATTGAAAAAGACCTAATAGACTTAAAAATTACAGAAAATTCACTGCTTGACAAAACTGCTAAGATAAGTACCAAGGACGAAAGAATAAGATTCCAAGATAAAACCAAAATAAGACCTAAACCTGTCATTTCGGAAGAGGAGAGGAAGAGAAGATCGGAAAGAATGAAGAGCTACTGGGAACAAAGAAAAGTACAGCGCGCAAGAAATGATTGATTCAGCGTACCCCAAAGAGGGTGAAACGAAAAGAAGAAGAAACCAAAAAGAAAAGTAGCAAGTCCAATATAACACCACGTTATTCTTGCGGAATTTTTATTATTATTTTAATCCTACCCGGACCATAGTGACAGCTATGCTACAGGTACACAATCGATTAATTGGTGCCACTCACACTCACATTCACCTTCTTACTTTTAAGAATCATAGCCACAAACTCTTGGATAAGCTTCGCCGCCTCGACGCTCGCCAACAACGCAGAGACGTCTCCGTGGAGGGACAGATCCAGGTCTTCTAGGGTTCTAATTGTTCCCGAGCCAGTGAAAATCTTCCACAATCCAATAGTGTGTGCCAGGAATCTTCATACTTATTTCCACAATCACAGTGAGGTGAACTTCTCTTTCCGAACTTATGCAAGTACGCATTAAAGTCTCCATGTCCTGTAACCATCTGCGTCAAGTAGTGATCAGTGTCAAGCCACTTCAGCTTCCGTCTGCCCACAATCTTCGGGAACCACCTGTACGTTGTTCTTCCACTTTCTGTTTCATCCCATCTTTTCCGCCATACTGTTGTGGCCCATCTCGTCAACACTCCTTTTGCTTCGCCTTTTGTAAGGCCCTGTTCCATTTCCCGGTCTTCTACCAGGACTCTAGCTCCCACGCTGTACCGGTACACTTTTTACCTCCTCAATGCTACTAAGTCAATTGGCATAGTCCCTGCTACTACCAATATCGCCTCTCTTGATACTGTTCTGTACGCTCTTGTTACAGTCAACAGTACCAACCTCTGAGCCTGTAGCATTTTCCTTCCTATCACTTGTTTTTCTACTCTGTATCCCCAAGCTCCAGCCGCATATGTCATCATCGGGACATACACTCCGTTATAAATCGTCCTCAGAGCCTGGTAACCAAGCCCCCAATCTGTCTTCGCTATTCTTCTCAGCTTGAAGAACAGATTCTTTGCCCTTTCCGCTGTCCTAGTTACATGCCCTAGGAATCCTAACTTACTATCCAGGTATACTCCTAAATACTTAAGTTCCTGTACCACTTTTATCCTTCTATTTTCCATTTTAATTTCAGGTTCTCTTTTTAACTTTCCTTTCATTATGAGCGCTTCAGTTTTTCCTGCATTGAATTTTATTTTCCACTTTCTAGCCCATTCGCTGATTTTCTCTAAAGCAGACTTTGCTATATTTTCCAACTCTCTTCTCGAGTTGGCTTCTACTATTAATAGTCCATCGTCTGCATAGGCCACAACAGTACAGCGCCGTCAGTGGTCTTTCAACTCACCTCATTGGCCCTACAAGTATTAATGTGTAAAGCACAATTACACATTTAAAATATTTGTCATGAAATTCGGCTTGGCCGTTTTAAATATTTTAAATATGTAATTGTGCTCAGTGTTTGTGATTTGTGTTTTAATGTTTTGTTTGACTTTGTGACGACCTCGACAGAGGGATTTAACATTTTGTATAACGGCCTGAAGATGGAACTACAAAGTTTCGAAACCGCGGTAGCCTTTATGAGGTGAGTTGACAGACCACTGACGGGAAGAATATAATCCTAATCATTTGAATATGTGGTCCGGTGGCTGTGTTACAATAATGACCTATTTTAATTTATACACATTTTTATCTTTCTCTACATATTGTTTTTATTTACAAAGTTGTATTTTATTCTGTTACAAAATAAAAGAAACTGTACAAAAACATTGCGTACATTTTCTCGTTCAATTATTATTTCCCCAAAAAAAATTTCAGTTGAAAAAAACTGGAAAATCGATTAACTGATGCCTGATCAATCTCACTTCTAACCCAAGCGCAATTTTATAAAAATCTGATACTTTTTTTAATGTTTTCACACTTTTACTATGGTTATACTCTTCAGCTAACCAACACTAATCCCTGTATATACGGATGCAACGGATAGTTAAGCTCAAACAATAGGCTGTTTCCCAGACAAAAACAAAACTCGTTTTAAGACCGAGAAAATTCTTTTCGCAAAAACGTGTCTCCTTAAAATAGCAAAGCTATGGAAGCCAGCGCGAGTACAATAACTTTTTTTATCTGATCCTGCGTCCTGAATGCCCAGGGTTACACATTCTTTGTCGGGCAGCTCATTGAGGATAAGCTAATAAGCAGTTTCGTTTCATCCTTGTACAGATAAGACGCGTTATGTTTCAGCTGGGACCGGCCCAGCTGATAACTATCGGAGTATCGCAGCTTCCACTCTTCTCTTAGACGTCCATTACAGCTGGTTATAGCGCGTCTGTAAGAAAACAAGATAAGACTGTTTATATTTTTCACTGCATCCTACTCACCGTTACGTCGTTAGGTTTTTACGGGCGTAAACAACGGGTTTGGACGAAATTAAACAGTTTTCCGACAAAAGTTAATTTAAACAATCACACCAAACAGCTGTTTCGTTGATGCGATTAAAGGCGAATTGCCTGCAAGTAAAAATATCACAATAATGTTTTTGTCATATTTTTTTTTTAAATAAAAGCCGCCTTGGTGGCCTAGTTGATAGCGTACTGGGCTTTCACCCCGAGGACCCGGGTTCGATTCCCGGCAAGGGCTTGGCATTTTCATACGCTATAAATCATCCCATCGTCTGCATTAGCCCAATTGTGCACAACAGTCGGACGTTAAACACAAAAAAAAATTTAATATCTGGTTTCATAATTACAATCAGCGTTAAAACGAACCCTGATCGCCTTCAGGTACACTTTTGTATTTACAAATAAAGTTTAAACATTTAACAATGTTATTTATACGGCCATTTTAACGCTAATTACAATGTGAAATCTATTTTTTACTGTAAGATAAAAAGTTATTATTTTTTTTAATTGGCCAAGCTATTACTAAAGTCAGTTTTATGCATATAATATACCTTTCAAAAAAGATCTAGAGGTCAGGATCAGTGTTGATGTCAAGGTACAGAATCTGGATCTTACCGTGATGGTGCAACAGCTCGTTTTCCAAATGGAAAATCGCTAATAAACGGTCCGAAATATTGCCCAGAGCTTTAAAAGATTCTTATATCCTAATATATACGGAAATAACGACCTTCATTTCGTGCTTATAAGTGAAATAAATATAAACATTATGTAGTCCGGCGGAAGTAGTTGAGATGAGAAGCTGATGGCCGTAACTCTAGCTCACTAATCTCACTTATTTACTCAACACACACACACACACACACACACACATTAAATACTTAACATAGCTTGACTAACTTTAAACTGTAAAGCGACCAGTGCTGATGGAAATGAATGGCATCTAAAGGTATATCAGATGGAGTCCTGGTCGTGGATGGAATGGAACATAACACCCGTAATACCAGCCAAGAGAAAGGGGGGAAATTGAAAAAAAGTAAAGTAAATACCTCATTAATGAACTGGGAAATCACCAAATTATGATTCAAGGCAGGGGAATTATTCACCTTGAATCCTCTCCCAAATCTTTAACTTTGCGTAGAGACTAGGACTGGAGAAGGCACTGTAACTGAGCATTTCAGGAATACAGAAAGGTGGCACAACAAATCTACATAGGTCGCAGTGTATAATTCAATCGTTCAACACTATGTAGATATTCTCACATTCAGTGAACTCCCCTGCAGGGGGTGCAGACTAGCTGCACCGATTGAGAGGATATATTCAGGGTCCCTCGCGGTACCCTATTCTAACACACACACACGTACAATACTACACTTACGAATTTAACACTTTACACTCACACTTACATTTAGGGAGGCGATAATAACCTCAATGTTCTTTTCGCCATAAAAAAAATAATAATTCAGTGAACTCCAAAAAAAAGTCCTTCCAAAGCTTTCAGACATGAAACGGAAAATCAGTTCATCCAATAATCAGTTGATCATTAATATCTTCCACTACCTAAATGTACAAAATTTGAAATAAAAGGCGTTTACAGTTCAAGATTACATCTAATTCCGTCGGTAGTCTGGGTTTATTTTAGTTTTTCTAATTTCTTTTACAGAAAATTTGTGACAGTCTTGTGTGATAAATCTCCACAGGATGACCAAAATGTGTAGGCTAATTGGACAATTTAGGCCGGTTTATAGCGATCCGTTTGTTGGAACCGACTTCTGATCTAACAAATAGAATCGTTCCGTGAGAATTCCAGATATAAATGCTGGATTCAGTATAATCTAGCAAAATAGGCTTGCACAGCCACAACCTTAGACAATCTTAAGCTCAGTTTTTCACCAAAACTATACTTTCTTAATACTTCGTATAGTGAAGAAAATGAAGATATCTAACCTAACTTTAATTTAATACTTTTATATTAAAAACAAATTTTTATAACAATGTTTATAAATTGTGCCATGTGACGAAAGTGGAAATTATTTATATGGCGACAACATTCATTGATTAATAGCAAACAAAAGAATGTTTGTACGGCACAAAAGTATGTTTCACAAAACAAACATTCTTCTGAAATATATCGTCTTACATTATCTTAAGCTTCGAGACTGAATTCGATGTCAATACAACTAGAATGCGAGCTTCTATAGCTCCTTATTTCATTTTACATAGAATTCCAATTTTTTTAAATAATTTCAAACTGGGATTTAAAATGGTTGTTTCTATTTGTACAACAGTAGGATGCAGGCAGTATAAACATCTTCAATTTATTATTGGTCAATTCTAATTGCAAAATAAGCTATCGAATCGGAAAACACGGTAAACGCTTTGCAGTTGATATTTAGAAATTTCGAATTTCTTCTAATTTTTAAGGGCGTTTAAGGGACGAAAGGTCGTGTTTTCAAGCGTTTGTGTATGCGTGTCAAACTGATTTTGATTAAAAAATTTAGGTTTCATTTACCCATTTTTTGCTAGCATTTTTTTAAACGAAAAAAATATTTTGAATCCCCTCAGCCATATTTTAAAAATAATTCAAAACTTTTATCTCACACTTTTTATAACTGATTTTAAAATATTTAAAAATACTGTACAAATAACTTGAAAATTATTATGAAATTTTATTGAAAATTCGAAAATTAGCCGTAATTTATAATAGTGTTCAGATGAACACAACACTACACACACACACACACACACGCACGCACGCACGCACGCAAACACACACACACACACACACACACACACACACACACACACACACACACACACACACACACACACACACACACACACACACACACACACACACACACACACACACACACTGGTCCCCGGTCTTACCTCGATGGCAATGATTTTTCATTTGAAATTCGTTAATAAATCGAAAATATTTTTCCTATCCCAGTAATAGCAAAACGTTCCCCCATATCCGGATACAAACTGAGCTGCTATAAGCAAACATTAAAATATAACTTTATTGACCCGTAAAAACATTACTAAATTGTGTTTTATTACCAAAGTTAAAGCAGTCGAGTTTTACTGTACCTTGCCAATCATATTTTATCAAAGCCTAGTTAAATAAAACTGCTTTGCTAACATTGTATAATAAAACACGTTCCAAGTTGAGGAACAAAACAATTTAAATTCAACGAAAGGGAGCAAATGGAAACGAAGTCGTGCACCGTAATTACTTGTAAGTAAGCCTTTTGTGCAGTTATTTGGTAACGTAAATAACGGTGATAAAACATACGCCTGTTCCGTTTTAAAATAAAGTATTGGACTGCACAGTGCATACTGCGTTCAATGACTCATTGCCAATGTTTGTGAAGGTGACTCAATGTTTTATGGCATGTGCATTGATCCTTTTAAGTGTTTACTAAACAAAGAAATGAGATTGGTGTTAGGAGTATGATGTATGAAGGCATGTGCGAACGGCGCATCATTTATACTTGTGACAGAAAGCAGATGTTTTGTCAAAACTAAGGCAGTGAATAATTCTCGTTGCCAATTGGCGCAAGTTTGTTGGCAAGATTGCTTAACAGAAGTACAGCGAGTGAATTCTGTTCTAGATAACAGAAGGAAGGCACGACTATCGATGTACTGTACTTACTGGGTACAAATCTATGGGATCGTCCGAAACGCCTCTCTCTGTGACTAGAAGAGAAATGTTACTTTGTTTATCTCGATTCAGTTTTCCTGCTGATCGTTTTAAAAGTAATACATTTTTTTTGTGTGTTTAACGTCCGACTATTGTGCAAACTTGGGCTTATGCAGACGATGGGATGATTTATAGCGTATAAAAATGCCAAGCCCTCGCCGGGAATCGAACCCGGGTCCTCGGGATGAAAGCCTAGTACGCTATCCACTAGACCACCGAGGCGGCTTTGGGCTAATGCAGACGATGGGATGATTTATAGCGTATAAAAATGCCAAGCCCTCGCCGGGAATTGAACCCGGGTCCTCGGGGTGAAAGCCTAGTACGCTATCCACTAGGCCACCGAGGCGGCTTTGGGCTAATGCAGACGATGGGATGATTTATAGCGTATAAAAATGCCAAGCCCTCGCCGGGACTTGAACCCGGGTCCTCGGGGTGAAAGCCTAGTACGCTATCCACTAGACCACCGAGGCGGCTTTGGGCTAATGCAGACGATGGGATGATTTATAGCGTATAAAAATGCCGAGCCCTCGCCGGGAATCGAACCCGGGTCCTCGGGGTGAAAGCCTAGTACGCTATCAACTAGGCCACCGAGGCGGCAAATAAAGGACGCAAAAACATTACATAAACACTGTCAGGTTCTGCTCGAAATTTGTTCGCAACTCAAATCGCGGTTTCAAATTTTAAACGAAACAAATTGAAGCCTTCTCCTCCGGAGTAAATTGAAAAACTAAAAGAACCAATCGCGATCAAAGAGAATATTTTTTATCTATTCTAGAACCTTAGTAATTTCCATTTACTTCATAATTGCTTCGCGGTCTTCAATGAAAAATATTCATTTGTACCTAAAATTTGAGTGAATTGTGATGGACTAGTTTTTCAGTTGTTTTCAAAACCTCCTAAAATGGAATTTTTCGGGCGCTCCTTACATTTTATTTGGGTGTTGTTACTGCATCTTAGTAACATTTGATAAAAGAAAATCCGATAAAAATAATACTTTTGTAATGCTCCTTAGATGTTGGTAATTCAGACCTACAAATTCATTAACATCAGTCAGTTTATATTGCAGTAGTAGTGTACATATGGACAACTAAAAACCACTGTTTTGACCTAAAAATTCAACCTTGTGCAAGTTTTGTGGCGAAACCATGGCGGTAAGACATGTATTGTACGATTGTGATGGTTTCCAAAGTGTAAGGCTTATATGACGTTCAGGTAGGCTAATTGTTGCAGGCGATGTTGCTGGATAGTACATCTTCCATTGAATGATTATTATAAACGATTATAATAATTGTTGTTAATATTGCTAGTTTTCAACAACATAACCTGACATCAGCTGTTCAATGAAATCAGCTGATCGTTACCTGTTAGATATTCAGCTAGATATTCACCTGTTAGCTGTTAGATATTCACCTACATATTCTTAATAAAATTTCAATTATGTTTCTGTTATTGTTTATTTTATTACATATTATTGTTACCTTGTTATTTTGTTAGATGTTATTTATATTTGACCATTTTGCAGCCTTAAAACGAAATGTGTAGCCTACATTTTGTTATGTGCATTGTTATGTGCTTTTTTGCGATGCCAAAAAAAAGGTGGAAAAATCTTTTGTAGACTACTTGGGGTAGGGTATGCACTACCCCAGAGTGTGGGACTCAAATTAAGTTCAAACTCAAGCACAAACTCATGTTAAGATATATTCTTACTCACTAAAAAAACCACCATAAGCATTCCTTTTCTGTAAACCTCCCCACGGAACCGCCGCCAGGCATTCGTGGGAAGGTGGACTGGCTGAACGCCTACTCTTCTACAGCGTTGGCTCTCCGTTCTCGATCCTCAGCCCTCAACCTCTTCATGGCCACTGCAGGGAATCCCGCAATGGCCCTCCAGTTGGCCTCTGAAGCCATCATAGTCGCAACCAGACTTTCCGGTTCAATGCTGCCTCGCAGATATGTTTGCAGCCTCATCCTTTCCTCGTCGAATCTCCGACACCGGAAAAACACATGCTCCGCATCTTCCTCCAGTGCTGGAAGACAGAGGGGACAAGCCGAGTCTGTTTCCAGCCTGAAACGGAACAAGTAAGCTCGGAAGCAACCATGCTCAGTGAGAATCTGTGTGAGATAGAAATCCACCTCCCCATGATCCCTGTTGCACCAATCCTGGATGTTACCTATGAGTTGGTATGTCCATCGTCCATTTGTTGATTCGTCCCACTGTCGCTGCCATGTCACCAGGGTCCGATTTCGCTCCTCTGTAATTGCCATTGTATGACTATACCGCGGCTCAGCATTTCGCTTGCGCCAGTAGAGCCTCGCTCTTTCGTCAGCCATCAGCTCCATTGGTGGTTCGCCCGCCACTTCGCATGCAGCGTCGTAGGAAACTGTTCGGTAACCACTCACGACACGCAGCAACGCACGGCGGTGCACCGCATTGACCTTGCACGCATAGCTCGCGACCATCATAGCCTGACTCCAAATCGGCGCTCCGTAAAGGAACACCGAGCTTACTACCACAGCCAGGAATCGGCGGCGTGCCTGTCTTGGACCTCCCGGATTCGGCATGAGCCTGTAAAGGGCTCCTGCCACGTTCGCCGCCTTTTCACTAACTGCCTTGAGATGTTCCCTGAAGCAGAGTCTCGCGTCAACCCACACACCAAGGTATTGAAGGGCTGGGACGGAACTTATCTGCATATCTCGAACTGTAAGAGTTACTGTTTCCCTCTTTTTCCTGCTGGTTACAAGCACGACCTTCGTCTTATGATCGACGAGCTGCAGACCCATAGATGTCAACCATCTCCGGATTGACTTCGCTGCCTCGTTGGAATTAGGTGTGTGTGTGTGTGTGTGTGTGTGTGTGTGTGTGTGTGTGTGTGTGTGTGTGTGTGTGTGTGTGTGTGTGTGTGTGTGTGTGTGTGTGTGTGTGTGTGTGTGTGTGTGCGCGCGCGCGTGCGAGTGCGTGCGTACGGGCGTACGCGTTCATTTACAATAAACTTATTATTGCAATAATTTTTGACAGTTTTTTTATGCGAAAGTAAAATATCTCATTTAAATATATTTTTCTGTTTCAGGTGAGTTTTACGACTAGTTCAGTGCGTTTTCCGAATACGTAAGTTGGCATATTTTGTTATGTCTTAGTTAGATTGTCACACGTACTTTGTCCTTAAATAACAGACAACAGATATTTGTAACTTAGTCGAAGTAAATACAGTAGGAATATTGCATGTTATATTGTATATTAAAACAGCGTTAGACAGTAAAAGTTTTCATAAGGTAAATGGAAACGTTCACCGCCAGATGTTCGTGCACAAATGTCAGGAATAATGTCTGATGTGTTTCATGAGTTTATATTTCTCATTTCAAACTTCCTAACACGTGCATTGCCAAATTGTAAATAGTTATACACAGAAAACCGTATTGTAAAACGTTGCTGTTTGGCTCAAATAAAATAACGAATTTTCAAAAATTAACATCTTATAATATAACGCGAGTATATGGAACAAATCAAAACTAAACCCAGTTCTTAGGAGTAAAAGCCGCCTCGGTGGCCTAGTTGATAGCGTACTAGGCTTTCACCCCGAGGACCCGGGTTCGATTCCCGGTCATTTTCATACGTTTGGCATTTTCATACGCTATAAATCATCCCATCGTCTGCATTAGCCCAAGTGTGCACAATAGTCAGACGTTAAACACCAAAAAAAAAAAAAACTTAGAGGAGTAAAACCAGATTTAAAAAACATATTTAATAGGTTAAACATATTTAATAGGTGCGTTTAACGCGCGCGCGCGTGTTTGTGTATGTGTGTGTGCGTGTGTGTGTGTGTGTGTGTGTGTGTGTGTGTGTGTGTGTGTGTGTGTGTGTGTGTGTGTGTGTGTGTGTGTGTGTGTGTGTGTGTGTGTGTGTGTGTGTGTGTGTGTGTGTGTAAGAACGAATTTTCAAAAATTAACATCTTATAATATAACGCGAGTATATAGAACAAATCAAAACTAAACCCAGTTCTTAGGAGTAAAAGCCGCTTCGGTGGCCTAGTTGATAGCGTACTAGGCTCTCACCCCGAGGACCCGGGTTCGATTCCCGGCCAGGGCTTGGCATTTTCATACTCTCACTTATGAGATGATTTTTTAGACGCTATAAATCATCCCATCGTCTGCATTAGCCCAAGTGTGCACAATAGTCGGACGTTAAACACCAAAAAAAAAATCTTAGGAGTAAAATCAGATTTAAAAAACAAATTTAATAGGTTAACTGTTACACCCGTGCGTTTAACGCGCGCGCGCGCGTTTGTGTGTGTGTGTGTGTGTGTGTCTCTCTCTTTCTCTCTCTCTCTCTCTCTCTGTGTGTGTGTGTGTGTGTGTGTGTGTGTGTGTGTGTGTGTGTGTGTGTGTGTGTGTGTGTGTGTGTGTGTGTGTGTGTGTGTGTGTGTGTGTGTGAGAGAGAGAGAGAGAGAGAACGAATTTTCAAAAATTAACATCTTATAATATAACGCGAGTATATAGAACAAATCAAAACTAAACCCAGTTCTTAGGAGTAAAAGCCGCCTCGGTGGCCTAGTTGATAGCGTACTAGACTCTCACCCCGAGGACCCGGGTTCGATTCCCGGCCAGGGCTTGGCATTTTCATACGCTATAAATCATCCCATCGTCTGCATTAGCCCAAGTGTGCACAATAGTCGGACGTTAAACACAAAAAAAAAAAAAATCTAAAGAGTAAAACCAGATTTATAAAAACCAAATTTAATAGGTTAACTGTTACACCTGTGCGTTTACTTTAATCTATTCGCTTCGCTCGGGCAATTAAATTTAAATTTCAAATCCTTTTAAATTTATTGCTACTTTTTATGTTGATAAATTAAAAGCTCCACACTACAAAACACAAACTTTCTACCCGGTATATAAACAGTGAGTGTATATTTGAATATGGAAATTCCAAAAATATTTGCATTTCACGCGTTCGTGAAAAGAGTGTCAAAAGCACACGAGGACCACTCAATTTGTCACAGTTAGGCAAAAGTTTTGGCGGTTTGTGTTATTTACTCTTTTTTTTAACCCTTTGCACGATTAAAGGGGGAAAGGTCATATGCGCCTTAATTTAGTACATATATCTCCGGGAACGAGTCGTACGAAAATAAAAACATATTTTTTGTGATTTTAAATTAAAACCTACTGTAGTGTAAAATAAAGCACAGTGACGCCATTGTGGAGATTAAATTTCGCATTGTTTCACGGTTTTACCCTCGACTGTACTATGGTGTTTTTTTAATTATGTTTAGTCTTCAAGATTTAACGTTGCGGTTTTTGGTTTTCAACCCAAATCACGTTTAAACTTGACTCGGGAAACTTACTGTGATCTGTTGTTTAGGTATGTTATAATGTACTGGCGACAAAGCTTTTGTTTGTTTTACTTGAGTAATTTAAGAAATCGATTGTTGCAGAAATTTTGATTCTATCGTTCACAATTTAAGTTAAGATTAGATTTAAACTTGAAATAAAATCGACTTTGGTAGCCTAGTATCTTGTATGAGTCCGTTACCTGGCAAAATTTGCTTAGTTCCAAAATGATAATTCCAAATATTTAAAAAAAATCTTGAACTTTTTTTTTTAATTTAAGCCCACATTGGAGCGCACACAGTCCATTTAATTAAGTCTTTTGGTTTTTCTGCGTTCTTCCCAATATTTTTTTAATCTTATTGATCTCTGAACTCTTGAGTTCTTCCGAATATACTACGTTTCGTGGACGTTTTACCCTAAACTGTAATTGGGTTTCCTGACTTTTTAAGATCGCTTTTCCCTTCTTCCTGCCAATTGCTCCCTGGTTATTCCCAGTTCCTCCAAGTCCTGTTCCACCTCCTTCAACCAGTTCTTAACTTTACACTTCAGTTGGTAGTCCAATAATCTCCTCATAAGTCTACTCTCTGGTAATCGAGTTAGGTGTCCAAAGAAGGCCAATCTTCTTTTCCTAAAAATGTTAGTGAGCTGCTCGTTGTTCCGATACAAGACCGCATTCGGCAACAGTCTGTACTGTCCCCCCACAAAATGTTTCTTATTAATAATTGTTCCGGAGTACTCTCCTTTCCATTCTCTGGAGCTCCTTCGTTCTATTTTGGCTCTTTAGATTAAATAGGGTCTCCGAGGCGTAAGTTACGTTTGCCCTTATGACCGTGTTATAATGCCTAAGTTTAGATTTTATAAAAAGCGATTTTTTTGTAGGTGTTCTGGCTCAAACAGAAGGCAGATCTTAATTTAGCCACTCTGTTAAGTATTGCTGGTTTTTCTCTGAGGTATCTTAAACTTTTGTTTTACAGGATTTTTAACAATATGATTTCGCCGTCATAATCAGCGTTAAAATCTGCATAAATCAGCATTTAACTTTCAATTCCTTTATAAAAATACTAATTCATACAGTCTTTGTCTCTGATTTGATTATGATGGTAAAATTACATTTCAAATAATGTAAGGTAAAACAGTTATTGTGATGCTGCTACTTTTTTTGGAAATTCGCTTCTATCACGTCAGTAGACAGTTACACCCGCAATTATTGCCAACGTTTTTCTCATTTCATAGTTTTACGTCTGTTTGTCTGTACAGGGCAAATTTTAAATAATTTTTTTAGTAAAAAAATTCCACGTTATAGATTTTTTTATGTAACTTGCATACATATTCAATTTATGTAGAAACCAATATTCTGAGAAGACACGGTTGTTAAATTTTTAAACGGTTGTTAAATTTTTTAACAAACCGTTAATATTAATTCTTCATTGCATTCAAACTTAATATCTAACTTTTATTGTTCTAAGAACTTCTTTTTAAAAAAGCTGGAAAATTGACATTTCTTAATGAAATAAAATTTCAATGAATTACAAAAGCATTTTAATTTAGAGATATTGTCTTTTATTGACTGTAAAATTCTACTTATACTGTAGGGGATATTAGAATAGAGTTAGGCTCTGATTTTATCGGAACTTGTTGCAATGATTGTGCACTGTAATTGTTTATTTATAGGCTGCATTGTGCAAAGTTACAGTAAGAAGTATTGTTGTTGTTTGAGTTTTAATTACTTTGAGTATTAAAGACCTAGTTATTTTTTTCGATAGGCTTAATCCTGCTTAAGAGACATTAAGTTTATTATCAGTTGTTAATGTGTAAGACGTAGGCATAGCCTAACAAAACAAGAGGCCAGTTCCTGTTGATATCACGTTATGTGTACCCAGTGAAATGTAAACATTTTTATCACAAACTCGTAGTTAAATGTATACAGTGTGTCCAGTACTTACGGTGTCAAAATTTTACAGATAATTTAGAACATCGTGAATCTTTTTTTAAGTATAAAAGTAAGTTATATTTTTTTGGGGTCTATTAGTTTTTGTACCTGAATAAAAAATTCGTTTCATTTAGATGTCGCTCTGCTTGCATACACGCGTACTTAGCTTGAGTCTAAAACTAATTGACCGATTTTGTTGAAATTTACCATTTAGGTCTGGTTTCCGTATACGAGGTGTGTTCAGAAAGTAACGAGAATTTTTAAATTTCGCGGGCTTGGAGAGTCCGATTGTCAAACATTTTTTTAATTTTGTTGGTATACAAACTTTCAGCTGTTTTCATTGTTGACTTTGTCTGTGACAGCCACTAAGGTTAGACGTGTTTTTATGAGCTCGGCGATTTTCGTTTGTTGAAAGAAATGGATCAAAGAATTTGTATAAAATTTTGCGTAAAAAATGGAATAAAGTGTGTGTTCCACTGTGTATTCCACCTTTTAACAAAGGCCTATGGTGAGTCTGCTATGAATAAAGCAAGAATTTACAAGTGGTATAAGCGTTTCCAAGAAGGCCGTGAAGACGTTGAAGATGACGAACGCCCTGGACGCCCCAGCACATCAACAACCGATGAAAACGTGGAAAAAGTGAAAGAAATGGTTACGAACAATCGCCAAATCACAATTAGAGAGGTCGCTGATGATGTTGGCATATCGATTGGATCATGTCATGACATTGTTTCCAATGTTTTGTGTATGAAACGAGTGGCAGCGAAATTCGTCCCAAAATTATTGAATTTTGAACAAAAACAGCGGCGAATGGAAGTCGCTCAGGAGTCACTAAATGAAGTCAACGACGATGCAGAATTACTGAAACGTATTATAACAGGTAACGAAACATGGATTTACGGATATGACGTCGAAACTAATGCTCAATCATCCCAGTGGAGGCATTCTGGCTCGCCAAGACCGAAAAAGGTTCGACAATTGCGGTCGAACGTGAAGGTTATGCTCACTGTATTCTTCGATATTAATGGCATAGTACATCATGAATTCCTGCCAACAGGTGAAACGGTCAATAAGGAGTACTACCTACAAGTTCAACGCGGATCTGTTGAAAAACAATTCATGGCTTTTGCACCACGATAATGCACCAGCTCACACTTCATTGCTTGTTCGTGAATTTTTGGTCAAAAACAGTACTGTAACGATGCCCCAGCCTCCATATTCGCCAGACATGGCTCCGTGTGACTTTTTCCTATTTACAAAAATAAAGAGAACCTTAAATGGTCGTCGTTTTACAGCCGTAGATGATATTAAAAGCGCATCGCTGAAAGAACTAAAGGCTTTCTCAAAGATCGAGTTCGAGAAGTGTTTCGAGGATTGGAAGAAGCGCTGGCACAAGTGCATATTCTCCAATGAAGATTATTTTGAAGGCGACAACATCAATGTAGAAGAATAAATAAATGTTTTGTTCAACAAATTAAAATTCTCGTTACTTTCTGAACACACCTCGTATTTCGGAACGATTTTTTAATTTTGCGAAAAGAATTTTTGAAACGAATATTTGGTCATCAAAAATTTTATTTTTTTAAAAAATTACAGCTGTATGATTTTGTTTCATATTTTACTCAGATAATTACCTTTTTAAAACGTATAGGTTACTAAAGGTTAGGTTTGTATCACTAAAAATCAGGTTCTCAAATGATCAAGGAAAATAAATATCTGCTCCCTTCCGTAATAATCTTCCTGATGTGTGAAACGTAGTTATCAGAATTTGGTCATTTATAAGTCAGTGAAGTGAATTTGAAATAAAAGAAATCAATTGCGAAAAACTTGATTGTGTCGTCAAGTTTGTTTTGTTTTTCGTTCTAGATAGAAATCTTTAAAAATAGTACAACAGTGTTTGCCGTTATCGAAGTAATGCCTGCATCCAACATTGCGGACGCTCGTCTATTGTTCTGTTGCTGCTGTTTTCTTCTGTTTTTTTGTTCGGCAATGCTGTTTTCAGCGTTAAATTGTGGATGTTTCGTGAAACTTGAATAGTACAACTTTCTTTTCAGGTTTACTACGGACTGTGGCAGTTCCGATTTATTTATTGCACCACGAGTGCATTATTTAAACAAGCAAAATGAAAGAGTATCGTTTTATTCTGAAATATAGCCTATATTTCGCGTTTTTCAAATGCCTAACAAGAAAGTTAAACGAGAACGTGAACCTAAATTTCAAAAGTTTATTACAATATTAAAACTAAAAACAGAGGATAAAAAAAGAGGACTCAAGGCTAACAAAAAGTAAACACACACACACACACAAACAAAAACACACACACACACACACACACACACACACACACACAATTTTTAACGAGCCTCAAGAAGTGTTCTAGAGGTCATTTCAAGGTCACGAGTCTGGGTTTTATCATGATCACCGCTCCAATAACTCATTTATTATTGGGAATTTGCTAAACATTTCTGTTATGAGCGAAATATAAAAATTATGTATCATGTTTTCTTCTCCTTTTTATTTTAATTAGAATAATTTGTTTGAAAACACAACAATTTTTTTTTTATTTTTGATTTTATAACAGAATGTTATTCTTTCTTTTTTTTTCTTAAAAATTATAATTACATATTGTATTTTATTAAATAATCTTGTATTGTTATTTTAATTAACGATTTTTTTTTCGAAAACAATAAATGAATATAGTTAGTTATTAACAACATAACCTGAAACTTATTATAGCCTATCAGCTGTTCAATGAAATCAGCTGATCGGAATTAATATAAAACAAGTAACTTTTAATATAATTACCGAAATTAAACGATTCATTTCGTATACCGTATTTACGTCGGTCTTCGCAGTTTCCGTAGTGTAGTGGTTATGACGTTCGCCGGGCCGAAACACAAGAAATTTTTAATTAAATTAAACATGAGACCTGCGACGCGCAATACACGTGTTCCTCGTATCACGTGACGCAAAATGCAACATCACAACCAGTCCTAAAGCATGATATATGTTAAAATAAAACTTACTTCTAAGCAGCAAAACCACAAGTCACTAAGAAGATAAAGGCTATCTGAGAAATACCGTACCAAAAAGAAGAAGATAATTAAATAATGGTCCTCTGACAGTATGTGGACCATGTCTGCGACCGTGTAGAGATGGCTTCATAGGTTAGGGTAAGGAATCTTATTGTTCTCTCTTTTTTGTCAAGTGTCTGATTAAAAAACATTGATTAAATAACACAAATATACCGTCATATAACCGCTATAGTATTGCTAATCTCAGAGTGTATAAGTGGAGACACACACGCACACGCGCGCACACACACAAGCACGCGCGCACACACACACACACACGCGCACGCAAGCACGCGCGCACACACACGCACGCACACACGCAAGCACGCGCGCGCACACACGCACACACACACACACACGCAAGCACACACGCACGCACGCACACACACACACGCGCGCACACACACGCGCGCTCGCGCACGCACACACGCGCGCACGCACACGCGCGCGCACACACACGCACACACAAACACACGCGCGCGCACGCACAAACACACACACACACACACACACACACACACACACACACACACACACACACAAACACAAACACACGCGCGCACGCACACACATACACACGCGCGCGCACACACAAACACACACACACACACACACACACACACACACACACACACACACACACACACACACACACACACACACACACACACACACACACACACACACACACACACACACACACACACACACACACACAATTCGTACTAATCGTAGTAAACGATTAGCTTTTCAAATGCAATGAGATGGAACCGTATCGAGCAAATATTTTGTTCACTTCATTTGAACGACAATGTTCAATGTTATCTTTACCTACTGCAGATGATAGGCTATCAAAAGTAAGGCTATGGAATTGTTGCGAAGAAAATTAAAAGTGTTTGCAATCTGGGCGGGTAATGGTTCCGTGTTGCTGATGATTCCGTGTTAAGGAAGAGCTCGAACAATTTGTGAAAATAGGACCAATCCGTTTGGGTACCAAGAGTTGTGTGTAAACTTTAGTTTGGGATATTTCGTCGGTATTTATCAAAGAAATAAATGTCAAATGGATCACACTGAGAAAGAAACATTTTGCTTTGCAATTCTGTTAACGCTTTTCCGATTTGTGAGCCGCCTCGGTGGCCTAGTTGATAGCGTACTGGGCTTTCACCCCGAGGACCCGGGTTCGATTCCCGGCCAGGGCTTAGTATTTTCATACGCTATAAATCATCCTATCGTCTGCATTAGCCCAAGTGTGCACAATAGTCGGACGTTAAACACAAAAATTACCGATTTGTTGACAAAAGATCTCGAAGGAGAAGTAATGACACACCTCTACGCCGGTAACGTTTCTGGAAATCGTTGACAACTTTTGCTGAGAAAAAACAAGTAATAAAAAAATTTTAAAGTCAATTCCTACTTAGGTCATGCGCTTCCATCATGTCAGCGAGACAGCTGCGTGATGCAATTCCTAAAACCAACTAGGTTAGAACATAAGGGTTATTTAAATCAAATCCTATCGTATAGTCTATACAAATATGCGATATTAATATTTGACAAAAACTGTATTAACATAAAGTGTCATCCACTACAAGTTAAAAAAAAAAATGTATTTTGAGTGGATGAATAATATTAGGAATTACTTAAGAAAATCCTATCGTATAGTCTGTACAAATATGCGATATTAATTTGACAAAAACTGTATCAACATCAAGTGTCATCCACTACAAGTTAAAAAAAAATGTATTTTGAGTGGATGAATAATATTAGGAATTACCTAAGAAAATCCTATCGTATAGTCTGTACAAATATGCGATATTAATTTGACAAAAAATTGTATCAACATCAAGTGTCATCCAATAAAAGCTTAAAAAATTTACTTGAACTTAATGGGATGAATAGATAGTATTTTATTAACGATTAAAACTTTGAACAAGATATATAAATAAATATATAGACCTATATGGAGAGTGTGAACTGATAGGAAGAACAGTACAGGTTAAAGAATACAGATGTTGCTAAATAAAAAAAGTTGTTCGTATGTTTCCTGTGAGATGAAAAGGAGGACACTTGTTTGAAAGTGGAATGATGATGCAGCAGTAACTTTAGTTTCAGATGAAGATAAAGTTAACCCAATTACATATACAAGTAAAATATTTACATTTATGTGTGTCCTGAGACGTAGTACTTACACTAAACTACAAGAAAAGAAAACTGTTTTTAATATTAAAACACTGTGAGGCTCGTCAAGTACCAAACCTTTAGTGGTACTCGGGGCAACACAAACTGTATAGCGCCTAAAATGTGATAGGCAATAAATGGGGAAAACCGTGATTAGGCCTAAATTGATAAATCTAATATGTCCGATCATATGTGATTTGAAAATTGTAATGGAAAGAGGCAAAAATTTGGGAGAAATGTTTTATATAGTCGGAAAATAGTTTAAATCTCATACGTAGATATAACTGATAACCCGGGAAGGTGTAATAGCTTAGAGATATATTAACTTAGAGATTCGTTTTTCCTTCGACAGTACCGTGTTGTAAGTTAGAGATCGACCTGTGTAATAAGATAGAGATTCAGTTCTGTGTATTAACTTCGAGACTACAGTTCCGTCAAGTGTATTGCACCGTGTGTATATGTTGCCGACGCCGCTGCTTGCAGGCGCTTCAGTATATTTTATCTAACAAGTCTTTAAACCAATTGAACGATTACAATGGTCAAACTGGAAATGCAATTTTGTTTAAAATCTCACTTTTATTCAACCACATTTCCCTTACCTGTTACTTTGGCTGACCCACAATTACTTGTTAGCACAATTACTTCGTTTACAATTTACCACAACACGATAACACACGTGACCTGTTTGTGACATATTTCAACGGGTTTCCAATAAAGACAATCTTTTAGAAAATTATTTCGTATGTCAGTTCCCCTTTATTAAAATAAATGGTTCTCCATATTTCACGTAAAGCTAGCAGAGAGGGAAAAGCGGAACAGAATTCAATTTAATATTATGTTAGGAATGAAATGTCTTCTATCCTATTGCTTCATATTATTTTATAATATCAACATTCGTGCAATATTGTTTTGCCCTTAGACATTTCGTAATTTTTTAATGTAATCCTTTTTTTGATAAGCTATATTTTGTAAAAGTTTTGTTATAATTGATACATTTAACCGGTAACGACCGGTTAAAGATTACCGATGAATTTAAGTAGGGCCTATTTGGGAGAAACTATTTCCAGAGACCTCAGAGAAAAACCAGCAATACTTAACAGAGTAGCTAAATTAAGATCTGCCTTCTGTTTGAGCCAGAACACCTACAAAAAAAAATCGCCTTAAACTTTGGCATTATAACACGGTCATAAGGGCAAACGTAACTTACGCCTCGGAGACCCTATTTAATCTAAAGAGCCAAAATAGAACGGAGGAGCTCCAGAGAATGGAAAGGAGAGTACTCCGAACAATTATTAATAAGAAACACTTGGTGGGGGGACAGTACAGACTATTGCTGAATGCGGTCTTGTATCGGAACAACGAGCAGCTCACTAACATTTTTAGGTAAAGAAGATTGGCCTTCTTTGTACACCTAACTCGATTACCAGACTTACGAGGAGATTATTGGACTACCAACTGAAGTGTAAAGTTAAGAACAACTGGTTGAAGGAGGTGGAACAGGACTTGGAGGAACTAGGAATAACCAAGGAGCAATTGGCAGGAAGAAGGGAAAAAGCGATCTTAAAAAGTCAGGAAACCCAATTACAGTTTAGGGAAAAACGTCCACGAAACGTAGTATGTTCGGAAAAACTCAGACTTCAGAGATCAATGAGATTAAAAAAATACTGGGAAGAACGCAGAAAAACCAAGACTTAATTAAATTGACTGTGTGTGCTCCAATGTGGGCTTAAATTAAAAAAAAAATGATACATACACTTGTAATATGGTTGTGTTATTCAAAATTGTATTTTTGATAGATCTATGTTTTCATGTCCACTGAGTCAAGGAAGTGGTTTCTACGAGATTGTCTGCTTATTGCCGGAGGCTAAACAAATTGACCGATTTCGACTGATTTTGCAAATTGTCTTTTTGCTCTCGTCTCGGGACAATTTTCTGATTTAAAAAAAATCTGTGCTGCAATTTGGTCCGAAGTTTCTTCGAATATCGGTTCTCCTCAAAATCAGTTCAAACGATTTTTTCAAACTGTGCTCATATGAAGTCCAAATTACCCAGACGAAACATAGGATTGCTGAACAATATCTGCAAAATGTGTGGTAGCGCTTTAGTCCTTTACCAAGAAAATCCATTCAGCTGTTTCACAATGACGGTGGTCAGGATTGTTAACGTAATTTGACAATTTAAACTGCATATTTATGCAGATTATAACGCTGATTACGATGGTGAAATCAGATTTTCTAAAAGGTAAAAATGTAACATAAATTTTAGAGATGTCATGATTCGTTCTCGTGTAGGTTTTTTTTGTGTTTAACGTCCGACTATTGTGCACACTTGGGCTAATGCAGACGACGGGATGATTTATAGCATATGAAAATGCCAAGCCCTGGCCGGGAATCGAACCCGGGTCCTAATGAAAGCCCAGACGCTATCAACTAGGCCACCGATGGTCTCGTGTAGGTTTTTTTGTGTTTAACGTCCGACTATTGTGCACAAATGCCGACGGGATGATTTATAGCGTATGAAAATGCCAAGCCCTGGCCGGGAATCGAACCCGGGTCCTCGGGATGAAAGCCCAGTACGCTATCAACTAGGCCTCCGAGGCGGCTGGTCTCGTGTAGGTTTTTTTTGTGTTTAACGTCCGACTATTGTGCACACTTGGGCTAATGCAGACGATTGGAAGATTTATAGCGTATGAAAATGCCAAGCCCTGGCCGGGAATCGAACCCGGGTCCTCGGGATGAAAGCCCAGTACGCTATCAACTAGGCCACCGAGGCGGCTGTTCTCGTGTAGGTTTTTTTTTTTTAACGTCCGACTATTGTGCACACTTGGGCTAATGCAGACGATGGGATGATTTATATCGTATGAAAATGCCAAACCCTGGCCGGGAATCGAACCCGGGTCCTCGGGGTGAAAGCCCAGTACGCTATCCACTAGGCCACCGAGGCGGCTGTTCTCGTGTAGGTTACTTATTGTAAAACACAAAAATAATCCTACACTAATATTTGAATAGGAGGTGTTCTTAAATTTTGTTACTTTCGGAAATTCGCATCCATCACGTCAGCGAGACAGCTGTTATTGTTATTATTACTTAATTGCAACAACGTAATAAATTTTATACCTTTTACAGTATGTTGCAGAATTATCTTTCAAAGCAAACACGTGAACTTATTCTATCAAACTTCTAAATTCGGAAGGCTTTGAATCGAGAACTGTTTGTTCTTCCAAGTTTGGCAACTTTTCACTAATCCTAACACAGACAACTTTCTCTTTCCTTTTACAACTTCGTCTTGTATATTTTTTCAAAACATATATTTTCCGTATCGAAAAGAAACAAATAAGTTGTAAGTTTAAGCAGACAACTAGCGGTAGTTTGATTGTTTTTTCATGATCCGAAAACTGAAAGTTACAGCCAGTGATATACAGCATGCTGCATTTAAACGTACAAAAACACAACTTCCACCAACCGTTTTGACATATTTCAGTGTAGACCTATTAACGTACTGCTAATCCACTAGCGCCCTCGTCTTGTATGTACAACTACTTCCGCTTCTCTACTAAGTTCGAAACCTTCTTTCCATTAGAGGTGGGCGTTTCTGCTATTTTTACAAAAACAAACTGTTTTTTTGAGGAAAAAAGCTGCTTTTAAAACAGTTGGAAAAAAACAGGTTTAGAAAACTGAAACTCAAAGTTGTATTAGCAGCTAAAACATAAAGCACACACGTTCAGTTTTCTAAGACTACTTTTTCATTCCCATTACCACCATGTCCTTAACTGTTTTTGGGTATAAAACAATAGAAAGGATAAACGTAATCCTTATAATAATTAAATTACATTATTAAAACGTAATAATTATGTATGCCATTTTATATTTACAAAATGCAATGAATTTCTAATAGAAGCATTTTTTTTTTTACTTAAAAATTAAATAGTCCTTTGCATATTTACCAAAATGCAAACGATTTAGAATATTTTTAGTTGATTGAAAATATTGATGATTGATAATAAATATAAAAAATATGTTTAAATAAAATATTCATGCTGTAATATATTTATTTTATTAATAAACATTAGTCATCTGTTGTGTTTATTGAACAATAAACAACATTTCGAGAGTGTTAACTCACGCTTTTAAGACATGAAACATAAAACTTAAATCACAACATAAGCCTACTAACATAACTGTAACATAAGATCAGTACTGAAACTCGGAGCTAAAGTTTGTGTAATAAGTTAGGCTTTTGAGAATCTCGAAACTTTGTGTATTGTTTAATATACACAAATGGCCGACTGAAAAATAATATTAAGTAATCAGGAAAACGTAAATGAATATTATTTAACATTTAAAATTAACAATTAACCAAAAATGGATTGAGGATTAGAGGACGTAATAAAGGCTACACGTTGAGAATAGAACAGCCAAACTGTAAATGAAGACCAATAAAGCTTATTAGAAATGTACGATTTTTTTTTTACGTCCGACTATTGTGCACACTTGGGCTAATGCAGACGATGGGATGATTTATAGCGTATGAAAATGCCAAGCCCTGGCCGGGAATCGAACCCGGGTCCTCGGGGTGAAAGCCAGTACACACAGAATGTTTTTCAACTGAATTACCAGTGGGTTAATAATTTTTGAAAATGAATACATACGTATATTTGTCCTAACAATAATATACTAAATTATAAAAATTATATATTCAAGAGCTTTAGACAATTTCCTCGGTGGCCTAGTTGATAGCGTACTGGGCTTTCACCCCGAGGACCCGGGTTCGATTACCAGCCAGGGCTTGGCATTTTCATACGCTATAAATCATCCCATATTCTGCATTTGCTGAAGTGGGCACAATAGTCGGACGTTAAAAAAAAAAAAAA
Organism: Callitettix versicolor; assembly: GCA_022606455.1. Lineage (NCBI taxonomy): Eukaryota > Metazoa > Arthropoda > Insecta > Hemiptera > Cercopidae > Callitettix > Callitettix versicolor. Next base: position 105,946,104 of record CM040190.1, on the reverse strand, counting down.
AAACTATAATTTACAATTATAGTATGAATTATAAATTACCTAATGATAGTTATGAATTACCTGGAATACATATTTTTTAAATTACTCTTCTACATCGTTACACACAATAATTAACTATATATAATTAGGTTTAGAGTTAAGAACCAATCAGATTTTTTCTTCCGTTTCAATAACTCTAAATTTTATTTTAAATTGGTATTTCCACACTTCACCATCTCTCTGAAATGAAGGTAATCTAGTTTTGCTCGACAGTATCGTCTCTCGACGAACAAATTGAATTTCCTCAATGGCAAGAGATATCCGATCTAGACAACGAAAGTAAATACCAGGTAAAACAAGAAATAGGTTTGTCTCGAAGATATTGAACGCTCGCTGCGTCGACACTGAAGTATGCCTTTCTTAGGGTTAACATTTAAAAAACTTTCCTCAAATTCAATTATCTCTGAAAAAATCCGTTTCGGGAACGACCGACAAAAAAGAAACGAAACATAAGCTCGTAACATTTCTTTCAAATTTAAGTCAACACGAATCATTAGCATGACACACAAGTCAGTGTGTGGGAGTAAAATTGAAAAAAAATTTTAATGCCGCCATTATAAATCTGACTGAACTGATTTTGCTGTGTAACGAAAAGTGAGCTTTTATCGAAATCGATTTTCGAAAATCATATCGGACCAAAGTTGCGAACACGTGTGTGCGCGCGCGCGCGTGTGTGTGTAGTGCGTGTGTTTGTGTA